>WAAG01043531.1:49643-83198 GCA_013390105.1 Tichodroma muraria | reverse complement strand
CTTTGCCGTGAGTGGGATCGCTCTGCCCGTCTCGGGGCTCTCGGGGAGCGGGAAAGCCCTCACGGGTGGCAGGGGCCGGGCAGAGGGCGCGATCCGCGGCGCCAGGACGCGCGTGGTGCCGTGAGGCCACACGTGTGGCCGTGACGGGAGCGCCAAGGGGAGAAAAGTCCCTTTCAAGTCGTTTCCGTGGTATCCCCCGGGATCGCAGCTCTGCTGCGGGTGGTTTCTCTGCCTCCTGCCCCCCAAACCTCGTGGCGGTGACATTTGGCCGCCTGGGTTCGCTCGCTGTGGGTGGTGCTGGCACATCGCTATTCCTTGCAGCAGTCTCGGTGGTTTGGGAGCCCACAAAAGTGCGCGGAAATTGTGATTTAAAAATCACAGTAAATTTAAAGCTTTTATTCCTTATGTGCCCCTTCCCAAAACCGAACCATGTGCCGTGTCCCAGTGCTGTGGGAGCCTGTCGGGGGTTAATTCCCTCTTGTTCACCAGCAGCAAAGATTTTGGCTGCTCCCTGGGTTTCGTGGAAAGGAACCGTCTCATCGGCTCTGCTTCGCAGCGTCCCGAGCCCCTGCTGGCGGGGCTGAACCACCTCCAGCCTCGGTCCTCCCAGGCAAAACGCTCAGGGATGCTGTGCCCACTGATGCTGTGCCGTGCCGAGAGGGCAGGTGACAGCGTGCGTGTCCCCTGCAGGCTCTGCTGATGGAGACCACCGAGCTGAGCCCCCTGATCCGGGACGTGTACGCGGCCGCCGGCCGTGTCCAGCAGGCAGCGGGCCCGGCGCGGAGGGGCAGCGGCTGCCGGGAGCTGATGGTCAGGCTCACCGAGGGGCAGTACGTGCTGTGCCGCTGGACAGACGGGCTCTACTACCTCGGCAAGATCAAGAGGGTAACGCGGGCACCCCCCAGGGGAACGGGAGAATCCGAAGTGGTGCCAGTGCCAGCGGAGCCGGTGCCGTTCCCCGGCTCGGCTGGTGGCTCAGGGGGTGCTGGCCTGGGCTGTGTCTTTGGCCAGCAGGGCGTTTCGGGCTGCCGTCCTGCCCCGGGGTGTCACGCCCCAAACCTGAGCGCCCGCAGCCCCGAGGGACAGGATCAGGCACCAGGGAAAACAGAGAAGTGCCGGGAGTGGGAGCTGACCCACGACCGTTCCTCCTGCTCTCTTCTGGCAGGTGAGTGGCTCCAAGCAGAGCTGCCTCGTCACGTTTGAGGATAACTCCAAGTACTGGGTCCTCTGGAAGGACATCCAGCATGGTGAGTGTTGCCCCAGCCTCCCTTTCCCGCTGCCATGCTGTGGGACCCTTCCCAGCGGCACGGGGACGTGGCTGTGCCACCTCTGCCACCCTCATCCCGCAGCCGGTGTCCCGGGGGAGGAGCCCAACTGCAGCATCTGCCTGGGAAAGAAGTCGGGCCCCAGGAACGAAATCCTCATCTGCGGGAAGTGCGGGCTGGGTGAGTGAGGGTGTCTCACCCCGGGCTCTGCCGTGTCCGCCCGGAGCGAGGGTGGGGCCGGCCCCGCGGCGCTGACGCCGAGCCCTCCCGCAGGTTATCACCAGCAGTGCCACATCCCGGTGGCGAGCGGCGGCGAGGGCCCGCTGGGGACGCCGTGGTTCTGCCGCCGCTGCATTTTTGCCCTGGCCGTGCGGGTGAGTGCGGCTGCCCCGTGCTCCCGGCTCCGTGCGCGGCCCGTCCCCGGCACGGCGGGGCAGGACGCGGTCCCCGGGTGGCTGCGCTGACCCCGTGTCTGTCTCCCCCGCAGAAAGGGGGTGCCCTGAAGAAAGGAGCCATTGCCAGGACGCTGCAAGCCGTGAAGATGGTGCTGTCCTACAACCCCGAGCTGCTGGAGTGGGACTCCCCACACCGCACCAACCAGCAGCAGTGCTACTGCTACTGCGGGGGCCCCGGAGAGTAAGGCCCTGCCTGGGTGTCGCGATCGGTTTTGTGGGGAAAAGGAAGAGGGATCAGGGCGGGGATATTTGAGCCCAGGCTCGCAGGGCAGTGCCCTGGGGCCAGCGGCTTTGCTCCCCACGCTGCTTCTGCCATCTGGGTCTCCGCTTGCTCCCGGAGGCCCCGTTTGCCCCAGAAATACCAGTTAGGGACAGACTTTCTCTCCCGCGCTGGGAGGGGCCTGGGGCAGCGGCTGCCACACGCTGCCCTCACTGTCGCCGTTCCCCTGTCCCCGCCCAGGTGGTACCTGAAGATGCTGCAGTGCTACCGCTGCCGGCAGTGGTTCCACGAAGCCTGTACCCAGTGCCTCAGCGACCCCATGATGTTCGGAGACAGGTATGAGCCTTCTGGGCTTTGCTGAGCTGGCTCCAGAGGGGAATCATGGACACATCCCAGCTGTGTCTCCCTGATCCATCTGACACCGGCATGGATCAGGTGGCCCTGTCCCACAGGGGGACTCCTCCTGGCCTTGCTGTCACCGATGGCACTTGTCCCACCTGGCCCATCCCTGGGCCCTGCATGGCTGATCCTCACTTCCAGCACTTTCCCTGATGTTTTCCAGGTTCTATGTGTTTTTCTGCTCTGTATGCAACCAGGGACCAGAATACATCAAGCGCCTGCCCTTGAGATGGTAAGAAACAGGCTCTGCCTCCTTTGGAATGTGCCCAGGTGGCTCTGGGACACCGGGCTGGCTGATCCCTGAAAGTGTTCAGGGCCAGGCTGGACGGGGCTTGGAGCAACCTGGAGTAGAGCAAGGTGTCCCTGCCCATGGCAGGGGACAGGACTGGGTGAATTTTAAGCCCCCTTCTAAAAGAAAGCATTCTAGGATTGTGTGTTGGGGGTTTCCCCCAGCTTCAGGCAGTGTCCCACCTCTCCCCAAAGCTCAAGGGGTGCTGTTCTGGCTGTGACATCTGCTGGGATACACCTCTGGGCTGGGCTGCTTCCCCTGAGAAGTGTGGGAAGGTTCCAGAGGTGGGTTTGGGAGGACCTGGGAGCTGTAGTGGCACTGGCAGAGCAGGGCATGGTGGTGGCACCGTCCTGCCAGGGCTGCTGACCCTGTGCCCCTCTTTGCTGCAGGGTGGACATCGTCCATCTCGCCCTCTACAACCTGGGTGTGCAGAGCAAGAAGAAGTACTTTGACTTCGAGGAGATCTTGGCCTTCGTGAACCACCACTGGGACCCTCTGCAGCTCGGGAAGGTACAAACACAGCCCGGCCTTGGGCTGGAGAGCAGCCATGGCAGTGAGAAATGTGGTCCCAGCTCATGCAGCACTCAGCATGGCAGCTCCTGCTCCAGAGGAGCTTAATCCCCTTCCTCTGCACTGGGATTTTCCCTGCTGGGGTATCAGACCTGACACCTTTCCAGAGGGAGATAGAGCTGGGAGAAGCACTCACACCTAGGCGTGTTGGAAACCTGTCCCCGGGGCAGGACAGGGCGGCTCCCCCCGAGGGCGGCAGTGCCAGACCCGGGTGGCTCTGGCCGGGCCTTGGCGCTCCCTCCTTCCATCCCCGGCCTTGGGCAGGAGCCGAAAGCCGGAGTTCGGGTTCCCCCGTCTGTTTGGATTTTGCATAACCACAGAGGGACTGAGCCCTGCCTGCCCCCCCTGTCCCGCAGCTCACGGGCACCCCGATCTCGGAGCGCGGCCCCCACCTCCTCAACGCCCTCAACAGCTACAAAAGCAGGTGAGTGCCGGGCGGGGGACGGCGACAGGCCGGGATGCAGGATGCTCCCGTGCCAGCCTGGCTGAGGGCTGTTCCCTCCCCTCTGCCGCCCAGGTTTCTGTGTGGGAAGGAGATAAAAAAGAAGAAATGCATCTTCCGTCTGCGGATCCGCGTCCCCCCGAACCCCCCCAGCAAGGTGCTGCCGGAGAAAGCCCCCGGCGAGGGCGAGAGCAGCTCCTGTGAGCTGAAGAAGAGGGGGAAGAGCAAATACGCCCATAAGGACAGGTGAGTGCCCCCGCTGCCCCGGACATTCCCGCAGCACAGCCCCCCGGCCGCGCCCCCCTCACGCCCTGTTTGCAGCCTCCTGCCGCGGCAGCTCCAGCAGCAGAAGCGGCGAGCGCGGCGCAAGAGGGCCAAGTTCCTGCTGGAGGATGCCATTCCCAGCGTGAGTCCTTCGCCCCCTCCCGTCCGCAGCCAGCCCGGGACTCGGCAGCCGCGGGGCACTGCCCAGCCCTGGGGCTGCCCGCAGGCTTCCCGCACTCCTGCGGGCAGGGAGAGCTGCTGTCCCTCACTCCGGGAAGTGTTGCGTGCCCAGCCCGCTTCCCAGGGCAGCGGGGCCGTGGGAAGGAGCGCGGTGGCCCCGGGCAGAGGGTGCCAGCGGTGGGCTGTGGGCAGCACCCCCGTGCCAGGCAGTGAGGAGTGAGCGTGTTTTTGTGACACAGAGTGACTTCACCTCGGCCTGGAGCACCAATCACCACCTGGCCAGCATCTTCGACTTCACGCTGGATGAGATCCAGAGCCTGAAAAGGTCCGTGCAGCCGGAGCAGGGGTGTGGGGGCCAGGGGTGCTGCTTGGGGTGATGCTGCATCCCAGCCTGTCCCATCCCACCCTACCCCGTCCACAGTGCCAGCTCAGGACAGACTTTCCTATCGGACGTGGACTCCACAGATGCCACCAGCACCTCAGGTTCGGCCACCACGAGCCTCTCCTACGAGTCCAGGTGAGGACTGTGCCCCTTGCCCCCTTCTGGAGGGGCCCCGGTGGCATGGCCAGGGGGCCGAGGGCCTGCGTCTCCCCTCTTCATGTCCCACCCTGGGGAGCTTTTCCTCCCTGTGTCCCAAAACGGGCTGGGGGTCCCAGAGTGGCACTTGCTGGGTGTGCGGGATCGGAGCCATCGGTCCTTGCTGGGCTCCCTCCAGAAGCCAGCACGGGGAGTCACCTTTTGGGTGCTGCCCTCACTCCTGCCCTGTGCCCTCCCCGGCAGCCGCAGGACCGTGGGCAGCCGCAAGCGCAAACTGGCAGTGCCAGCCTACGCCTCGGGGGCCAAGCGGAGAGGGGGCGAGCTGGGCGGGCGCCCGGCCGCGGCCACCCCCGAGAGCAGCGAGGCAGCGGCCGGGCCCGACCGCCCCGACGACGGCATCGACAGCCACACCTTCGAGAGCATCAGCGAGGACGACTCCTCGCTGTCCCACCTCAAGTCCTCCATCAGCAGCTACTTCGGGGCCGCGGGCCGGCTGGTGTGCGGGGAGAAGTACCAGGTGCTGGCACGGCGGGTGACGCTGGAGGGGAAGGTGCAGTACCTGGTGGAGTGGGAAGGCACGACCCCCTACTGAGCCCCGCCAGCCCCGCCACCTCTCCCGGAGCCAAAGCAGAGGCGATCGGGCTGCTGGGGAAGCCCGTGAGGCACAGGAGAGGTGCTGGTCCCTCCCCCCGGCAATCTGGGCGGGTGGAGGCAGTGCCCGGGCCGGCAGTGCTGCCCAGGAATGAAACCTGAAGCCCTGACACTCTTATTTTTTTAATGTTAACAGTTTTTAGTTCCTTGGCTGTGTTTCTGCAGAGCGTGGCCCAGCCGTGCCCTCCTGCTGGAGCCCGGCCGTGGTCAGAGCAGTGAGGGGGTCCGGCCCTTCCAGAAGGGTCCCCCTGGCACAGCTGGAGCAGCTGCTTGGGGGACACCCCACACCCTGCTCACACAGAGGGACCTGCGCCTGTGCCTGGCACAGCCTGGCTCATCCCGATGTCCCTCGAGGGGGTCCTGCTGCCAAAACACGAACCCCTCCTCATCCCTGGGCTCTCACAGCTCGTCCCTGTGCCCGTGGGAAACTGGGGACAGCTCTTGGGGGTTTCCACCTCATCCTGAATCCATTCATTAAAGGAATGTGGTTTGTTTTATATGAGGGGAAAATGCCCCAAAGCCAGCCCGCGTGTGGCTGTTGCAGCCACGGGGCAGATGTGCTCTCACCCCACAACCTGGACTGTGTGTGGTGCTGCACCAGCTTCACTTCCCTGTCTGACAATCATGATCTTGGAAGAGATCGTCCAAAAAATCCTCCTTTGCCTTAAAACCACCATGGGCACTTCACACTGGAGCCCAAGGCCTTTGTTTCTACAGGAATCTTCATCCCAAATGTGCCAAACCAGCAGACAAACCAAAAAAGGCTGAAGAGGGCAGGGGAAAGGGGCTGTACCAGTGTCCCTGTGGCCATCCCTGTGGCCTCCTGGCTGTGCCTCTCTCATAGTGAAGTTTGTGAGCACTGGGCTTGATTTGTCTGCAGGAGAGAAGGAGCAGCCCCCTCCTTTAACAAAGCAATACTGCCAGCTTGGGCAGGAGCAGGGCAGTCGGCTTTTTAAAAAAGATTCCAATATCAGATAGATGCGTTAGACTTTTTCCTTCAGAGAGAGAGAGAGAGATTTTTAATGTTGTCCTCGTCTCTCCCCCATCGCACTGTGGTTGTCCCATGGGATGCTGGGGGTCCTGTCCATCAGCAGACCCTGTCCTGTCCTACCTGTGCTTGTAGGATCTCAGCTCATCTGGAGCAGAGTGTCCCTGTCCTTTTGGGAGAGCTGCTGCCAGGTCCCCCCATCCCTGGCAGGGAGGGGTCCAGCAGCTGGAGAACTCCCTGTCCTGCCTTAGCTTTGTCCTCAAAGGATCACTTCAAATATCTCCCTTCCTCAGTGCCTATGGAGCCCTTCCAAGGAGCTGCCAAGAGCTGTGCCAGGGCTGAGCAGGGTTTTATGCCTGTGGGATGTGCCAATGGACATCGCACTTGTGGAAGCACCCACAGGATGTGGCCCTGGCTCCTTTCTGCTCCCTCTCTGTTCCCTCTCCTCCTCTCCTGGCTTCTTGCAGAGAATTGAATGTGGAGCCTCTAAAAGTATTTTTGTTGCAGAGTATATTTTGCATTCGCTGTAATAGAGATTATAACAACTCTGTGCACCTTCTGATTTCTGAGTTCAGGTTGCTGCTTGTAAGCAACTCTCGTTATACCCGAGTTGTAATTAATATGTCTGATGTACAATTAAAAAGTGGGGTTTTTTCAACATCACTGTTATTTTGTAGCGTGAGGATTATTGAGTTGGGATGCCCAGTGTCCACCGTGGGGCAGCTGGTGCTGCTGGGCTGTGTTCTGTGCCAGGTGAGGCGTGCAAGCCCTTTCCTCCTGCCCAGCTGTGACCACGAGAGCCTGCCCAGGTAAGAAACGCTCCTGTTTATTCCCTTCCCACTCACATAAATAACTCGCAAACATCCCATGAGTTATATCCCAGAAACCATTAACAGAAGGATCTTTTTACAAAGTTCAACTTCCCTCGGCAGAAAGCCACTGCTCAGGAGGGGGTAGGGACGCAGGGCCAGGGCAGTGTCGTGGTCCTGCTGGCACTTGGGCTCCCTGAACCGGCCGTGGATGCTGCCCAGCCCACAGACAGCCGGAGTCTCTGTGCGCTGCTCGCGGCTCCTGCTAAATCCTGCGGCGTTCGCTGGAGTTTGCTGCTTCCTTGGCCCCTGTAAGGCCCCTGTAAAAGGCTCCTGTAAGGCTCCTGTAAGGCCCCTGTAAGGCTCCAGCAGCACGCTGCTGCCGGCAGGGGCGGCGGGAGCCCGGCCACATCCTGCAGCCTCCGGGCTGGGGCGGCAGAGGCGGAGCGGGGCAGGATGAGAGGAGCGAGGGGCCCAGGCGGGGTTCAGGGCTGGCTGCGGTGACACATGGCACTGCAGGGGCTGCCAGGCCACGGCTCCCAGCTGGAATTCGCTGGTGACAGCCTGAGGCAGCCCCGAGTGTCCTGACAGGAACGTCTCCGCTGAATCCTCATCCGCAGCTTTTGGTGCAGGCGGCCCTTCCCCAGCTCAGCCTGCACCGGCTCCGGGCTGCTCAGCGCTCCCGGGGCAGGCCGAGGAGGGCAAGTTTCCCAATCCCAAGCTCCTGGGTCACAGCAAACCCCAGAAGATAAAAGCTGCCTCCTGCGCGGCTCAGCAGGGTCCCGGTCTCCCCAAAAACGAGCTGCGCTTTGCGCTCCTCAGTCCCGTGGGACGTTCTCCTCTATCCATTTGAGGTAGAGAGGGTTTCCTTGGTCAATAGGCAGGCTGATGATTTCGGGGATTTCAAAGGGGTGGATGGATCTAAAGTGGAAGCAGGCGCAGAGGAGCAGCAGAGTCAGCGCCAGCCCCGCAGGAAGCTCCCAGCCCTGCCCCGCGCCCTCCCGCACTTCAAAGCACCCGCAGCTTCTTTCTGCCACGTGGGAATTTTGCTTTGAGTTTGGGGTTTACCACAAACTGGGCCTGGCCCAAAGCTGAGTGTGCTCCCCTCTCGGGAAATGCAGGAAATCCTGTCAGGAGGGGAATCCCTCCTCAAATCCAGTATGGAGGGCTGGGTGAAGCCCAGCAGTTGATATTTCTGCCACCTTTTCCTTTTTGCTGATGCCATCTCTGGGTTTTTCTGGCTCGTAAGGTACAGCAAGAGCACTTAACCCCTCCCTGGGTGGGAAGGGGCTCAAGGAAAGCAAAGCTGGAGCAGGAGGTGACAGCCTACCTTGAATGGGACACCCAGTGCTCCTGTGGAGCCAGAGCCTCACCTGACGTAGTTGGACAATTCCCCTATTTTGGACGTCCTTGTTTTCACCAACTGTGTGGAGTAAAAAACCAAAACAAACCCCAAGGGAGTTGTGAAGGGCTGGAGGGATCCTGATGTGCAGTTCCACCCACCCAGCACGGCCAGGGGTGTGACAGGAGCTCTTCCAGGGCTCTTCCCTGGGGGATGTTCCCAAACCCAGCAGGTTGGTGCCACCCTCCCCAAACCTCCCTGCAGCCCCTTTCAGCTGGGGCCGTTTGCAACAGGGATCTTTGTGACGTAGGGAATGATCACTTACCAGCAGAATTTCAGTGGATTCTTCCAGCTGCCCTTTCCAGAAATACCTGGATTTAAAAGAAAAGCAGCATCAGCACATCCAGCTCTGGCTGCAGTAATGCCAACCCTCGGGTTACTTTCCCTGCTTGGTGCTTTTTGCACGTGGCCATTTCTTTACAAAGTGGCTCAAGAAGCATTGCTGGCCCCAAAACTGCTGAGCGCATGAGTGAGCACCCCAGACTTATGGACCAGAGCCTCCTCCAGAGAATGTGCCCAGGAGGAATGGCAGGGCAAATTTGCTGGGACTGGGGTGTCCTGTGGTGGTGGCCCCGCTCTGAGCAGTGGCCAGGGGACAGTGCCTGCAGGGATCGTGGCTGGGAGGCTGAGCTTTCTTCCTCTCCTTCCCTGCAGGAGAGGAGCTGCACTTCTCATGAGTCAGATGTGACCTTTCAAAACATTTCTGCTGCCAGGAGCCCGTCCTGATCTCATCTGCCTGCAGGGCTCCTGCGCGAGGAGGGCTCGGAGGCGTCGCGGTGTCTCCCGAGCAGGGCACGAGCGGAATCCAGCCGGAGCTGCCAGGGCTGTGCAGGAGCAGCTCTGCTCCAGCTGGTTGGGTTTGTAGGAAATGATGGCTAAGGGGAAGAAGGGCATCACCGGGTGTGCCCTCAGGTGGGATGTGGGGGTGCACTGTGGGGATCCCCTCCCGAGGGAAGCTGTGGTGGGATCTGCTCCTCACTTCCGCCAGGGTGTTCCCATGAGGAAAAGCTGTTTTGGGGCTTTGCTCTTGAACCCCTCTAACAAGTGCAGTCCCTTTGCACGGCTAGCTGAGGACACCTGCAGAGCAGGGCTGGGCCTGTTCCAAGGTCAAACCAGCTGCTCTTCCTGCCAGAAAAAGCTGCTTAATTTTGTAAAGGCCTTCTCTGGTCCCTATCTTGGCAGCTTTTTTACAGCCTCCATAAGAGTCACCATGTCCTCAGGACCATAAACCCTAAATTGCTGGATGTCTGTGCAGCCAAGTAACCAATAAATGAATGATCCCCGCGGGCAGTCGGAGCATCTGCGCTCCCCAACAAGCTCCGAGCACGGTGAGACTCGTCCCCACCATCTGCAACAACAAACAGACCCAGCAGCCTTCTGGAAACCGAGACCTGTGTCCATCCCCTCCTTCCCGCCCTGCGGAGCCCAGGTTTGCCTCCTCCTTTGGGGAACGTCCAGCCCAACTTACAAGGCCGAGCTCTTGGGCAGGATGTTCACGTAGGCAGCCAGTTTCTTATCCATGATGGCCCTGGGGGAGACAGAAGGGGAGTCAGTGCCAGCCCAGCTCAGTGCTCACCCCAGCCATGGGGACATTCCCTCGTGCTGCCCGGGACTGGCAGCAGCAGCTTTGACATTGGAGACATGGAATTTTGGGTTACTTACTACCCTGAGAAAATGGAGGCAAAGGTGAACTTTGGCTGGAGATACTTCAGATCAGGCCCTGCTGGCAGGGCTCTGGGACCCTCCCTGTGCTGAGGAGGGAGTTTGGGTGTTGCTCCTGGCCTGGAGGACCCTGCCCAGGGCCAGCCCTATGCCCCTCTGGCTGTGGGGTCGCCAGGGTAGGGACTGAACTGTGGGACAGGGACTGAACACCAAGAACCCGGCCTGGGATGGATGGGAAGGGGTTTGTCTGCCACTGCTCCAACTGTGCCCCTTCCTCCCAGAGCAGCCTAAATAAGCATCTTGTTAAACTAATAGCATCGAGGGTTTTCAACCCAAAATGGCCTAGAAATCTGAAGCCCAAATAAATTCCTTCCCTCCGGCTGCCTCTGTCAGTTGTGGGCTGGTTTGTTATTGCAGAGCTGCTCGGGGCTGCCAGCAGAAGTGATACTTCAGAGATTACAGAGCACTGAAGCAATCTCAGAGAGGATTTTTAGAAGAAAGGGGGAAAATGTTGTGTTTTGTGACCAGAGCAGTGTCTGGCCCTTCTCACGGAGGTGGCAGCCGTCCCTTCAGGCAGGGCACCAGTGACTCCAACCTTTGGTTTTCTTTAACACTGGCTTGGGGGGACCATGGATGGAGAGGAGAAGCACCCCAGGAGGCTCAGGGTTGTTTGCTCTCACCATGTGTAGGCAGTTCCAGGCACTTAATGCTCGTGGAGCATCTTGAGTTAATCTTTAGACCAACAAAGTGCAGCAGCACGAGCAGAGCCACCCCTGCTGTGCCTGTCATGTCACACATGGCACAAATCAGTTTGGATTTGCTGCCTGCAACTTGCAAGCCCCCTTAGCACAGGAACCTTTTGGTTTTGGTGCTCTGTCCCAATAGATTGAGATCATAACTGAAATCTTGAACTTTGTCCCAGCTAGCTGAGCAGCAACAAGAGGCCTCCAGGGGAACAGAGAACATGGTAAGAAGCTGAATGTGATCTGTGGAAAATGTCTGCAGAATATATGATAGCTATGGGTTGGGCACTTAACTGTGTGTTTCTTTGTCCGTGCCTCACAATAGGCCCTAAAGTGAGACAGTTTAAATATTAATAAGCAGAAAAGCAAAGAAAATGATAAGCACAAATCTAAGGCACCTGTGGGGGCTGGCAGGGTGCTGGGCAAGTTGGGTGGGGTGCAGTGGCCACACCACCCAGCCAAGGGGGTCAGGTCCTCCCAGGACAGGCAAGAAGGTCTTGAGATGCTGAATTCTACCTGCAGCTTCTGCTTCCCCAAAGCTTGAAGCCCTTTTCCTTAAACCAGTGAAAAATTTCCTTGCAGACTGATCCATCTGAGTGAATGCTCCACTGAGCAGTGCAAAGGAAGAATAAACACGACAGCACAGGAAACAGGAGTGGGGGAAAATGAGTATAGAAGCCCCGTGTCATCCCCTGCAACCAGGGCTCATTGCTCCCCATTCCAGAACAAAGGAATAATTACTCCACCAGTAAAACCACAACCAAAGTACACATATCTCAGCAAGGGGGAGTGATTTATCTCCTCTCCCCTGCAAGATGAGGAACAAAGAGTGGAAAGCATTTGCAAAGCTGTTAAGATGAGGCATTTTCAGGAACTGAGGCTCTTTTCACCAGGTACAGTTGCTCCTTTTTTTTTAGGAGACATCAAGCAGTGCAGACATAATTCTATTTGAATTTCTTAATACAGTTGCAGTATTTAAGGTGACACAAACTCCCTTTCAGTAGCCTGTCAGTTGCTGAACATGTTTGGGAGCACTTCGCTGGAGATGGAGGGGTTTTGGCAGCAGCAGAGCAGCAGGAAGGGTGCTGGAGGTGTTGCAGGAAACTTCACGGTCCATCATAAACACTTCCCCAGTCAACACGGGTTCAGTTCTTTGAACAGACCATCCATTGAGTCAGGGACTGACCGATGTGTGAAAAAAATTTTGCGTGCAAAATATCACACCAAATATCTCATATATTTATGAGAATAAATCGAGGAAATTTATGAGAAAAAATTTATGAGAAAAAATCGAGGAAAAGCCCTCGTTCCCTGAAGTTTGCCCGGTGAGCAGAGTGGCACCTCACAAGTGTTTCTTGTGGACCCCTTTGATGCTTCCTTTATTTTCATGTCAGAGCACTGTGCTTTGTCCCTCTCTATGAATATCCCTCCTGGCATTTTGCTGTCTGTGGTGTTTTAGAGAGGAATAAAGACTGTGGCACATGGACAACATCAGGCTGGAGCTTAATCCACCTGAGAACCCAGAAATTCAGGGTCATGAAAATGGGTCTTGAAAATGCAAGGCAGTGAAATAAATTGAGAATTTTACTGTTTTTTACAGTGAATTTTACAATGCCGTGCTGTTACCGTGGCGTTGACTTCAGAGGCAAATGTCAGCTTCCCTTGGGACAGAGCAGCTCTCGGCAAGGGGGCCGTGATACAGAGTCAGTGGAAAGGAGCATTGCTTGGGTATCACAGAATCCCAGAACCGTTTGGGTTGGGAGGGACCTTAAATCTCATGTCACTCCACCCCCTGCCACGAGCAGGGACACCTTCCACTATCCCAGGGTGCTCCAAGCCCCGTCCAACCTGGCCTCGGACACTTCCAGGGCTGGGGCAGCCGCAGCTTCTCTGGGCAGCCTGCGCCAGGGCCTCACCCCCCTAGAAATGCAAAGTGCAGAGGGACAAGGAGATATTCAGCTTTATTGCAGCTTCGGAGCCCCTCAAGCAGGCAAGCCAGGGAAGGGTCCCCGTACCTGGCGATGTCCCTGGCGATCTGCTCGTTGAGGCAGTTGACGAAGGCGATGGAATGTGTCCCCGGGATGTAGCTGCCGGTGACGGCGGAGTGCAGGTGCAGAGCCAGGCCCCGGAGCAGGGGGTACATCAGCACCAGCAGGGTCAGCGCCTCGGAGAGAACACCGGGGGTGGTGGCAGGTGAAATACTGCACTTTGGAAAGCAGCATTTACATTGTTCGTGGCTTGAGGGACATTTCCAGGCTTCTCTCAACATTGCAGGAACCAGTTAAATTTAATTAAGGTGAGAACCTGCTCCTAGGGGCATTCATTCCCCTCCAAGAGGGCCAATCTCATGCCCAGGGCAGGAGAGGGGCAGAATTTTGAGGCTGAATCAGCCCAGGGGTGCCCAGGCCTCGACTGTGGGAGGTCACCCCAAGACTAACGGGGGTTACAGACCCCACCACCCAACCACAGCAGCCAGGAATGGCTTTCTGAAGAGGAATAAGGAGGTGAGACATGGAATATCTCGGTTTCTAGAGCAAAAACGAGCAAGAAGGGAATGGCTCCCACACTCAGCACATCTCTCCTGCTCAGGACACGTGTAGCCATCCTTCAGCCGTGTGCCAGGGGCGACGTGTGTCTGTTTCCCATCTGAGAAACAGGGGGGACAGGACCCCATCCTCCCTGGGGATGTGGGCAGGGAAAGAGCAGGATGTCAGCCATTTGTCCATGGGAAACAGATTCGGTGCCAGGACCTGGGGACTCTCCAGGTTAATCCTGCCCTGTCAGGTTATTCTCCTCTGCCACAGCTCTGCGCAGCCCACCAGGCCACGCTGCAGCCTCACAGCCCGACTTCAAGGCAGGTTTTAAATTCATCTCATCTTAATGATCTGCTACTAAAAGCACAGTGAATCGGGGCCCCGTGGGGCACAGAAATCTCATTGTACACAGCCCAGGTCTGCAGGGCTGCACAAGCACCAAGGCTCTGCCCGTGGCCCGGCGGAGCAGCAGCAACAAGTGGGGTTTGCTGTGCAGGAGCTGCTATTCCTGGCAAGCCCCTGCACTGCTGTTTGTGCTCACATGACATCAACAGCCTTCCAAAAATATATCATTATCCCAGCGGGGATGCTGCGGGAATGGTGAGGTTAATTTGGAGTGCTGAGGAGCAGCTGAAGGACGGTGCCGTTCTGGGCTGCAGCGCCTTCCCTTTGTCTTTTGTTTTGTTTTTGATGTAAACAGCATCTGGCCCTGATTCAGCTACAGTGATTTAAAAAAATGCTTAGAAGACTAAGAATATATTCTTTCCCCCCCCCTTATTTCCACCCTCCTTTGTCCTCTGAAAAACCTGCCATTACAGCACTAATGTANTATTACTATTATTATTATTATTATTATTATTATTACTACTATAAAATATTTTTTTTTTTTTTTTTGATTGAATTAAAAATCTCTCTTGTCACCACAAAGCCAGGAGCTCCTTCCCATTTGGAAAATGACTGATGTGCTCTATTGCTTGTCTCCTCTTTCCCAATCCATTTGAGAAAATATTCTTTGTTACCACAAGACTTCTCATCATAATTTTTAGAGTTCCTTCTGTGCTCTTTTTTCCCACTAAGCCATTTAACAAATATTATACAACAAATCCCAGAAGCTACTCAGTGAGTTACAAGCCAAACAGAGATGTGCTGGTGTACCTATTTTTCCAGATTAAAATGTAATCATGCTCCTTGCTCAGGAAAAAAAAAAAGAAACATCCAACCTGTTCAGCCTGCTGATCATTAATCTTCTTGTAAGATGTACTTGCATGTGATGAGGAAATCCCCAGGATCACTTGTGATTGAATATTATTACAAACATGAACACTATCTTGTTTTTTTCTGGTGTTCCCCTCCCCCCTTTTTTTTTTAAATGAAAAGGAAAATTTCCCCCCTTTTTTTCCAGAATAATTGTATTTGCCAAGGGATGGTGCAAAAGAGGAGCGAAACGTCAGGATTCTCACCTGATAAACCAATTAAACTCATGATTGCCAAAATACTGAAGTGAACAAAACTGAAAACACCCCTGTGAGGATTTAAGGACTTCACTGAAAAGCATCGAGCAGCAAAATGCCAGTTTAGTGCAGAAAGAGTCAGATTTCTGCAACCCTTCTTTTGGCTTTGGTGAACTAAAAACAGCTTTAGGTTTAGAAACAGCACACCAGGACTTCTTGCCTAGTTTTGATGAGATTCTGTTAAAAAACTCCAACTGAACAACACCACCTGAACACAACTTGTGGTGATGCTGAGTGTAAAAAAACTTGAAAATTTGCTTCTCTCCCAGCAGATACAAGGAGTCCACCCCTCCTGCACGATGGTTTTGGGGAGATGTTTGCTAACAAAGGTACAGACAGATATTTCCATGGTCGCTTGGCATGGGTTGGTGTCTGTTGCGCTCTCCAGGGACTATCTCGTGTCCTGCATCCCTATCCCAGCCCTGTGTCCATCCCAGCTCTGTGTCCATCCCCATCCCAGCTCTGTGTCCATCCCAGCCCTGTGTCCATCCCAGCTCTGTGTCCATCCCCATCCCAGCTCTGTGTCCATCTCATCTCTGTGTCCATCTCAGCTCTGTGTCCATCCCAGCTCTGTGTCCATCCCAGCCCCGTGTCCATCCCCATCCCAGCTCTGTGTCCATCTCATCTCTGTGTCCATCCCAGCCCTGTGTCCATCCCAGCCCCGTGTCCATCCCAGCCCCGTGTCCATCCCCATCCCAGCCCCACGTCCATCCAGCCCCGTGTCCACCCAGCCCCGAGCTCCCACTCACCAGCAGCACGGTGCCGCGGCCGGGCCGGGGGCAGCCCTGGGCAGCGGGGGGCAGCGGGCAGCGCTGGCTCAGCCCCTCCATGTCCGGCGGCCCCTCCACCTGCTCTGCCCGAGCCGGAGCGCTGCCTGGACAGGCGGCACTGACTCCTCCTCCTCCTCCTCCTCCTCTCCTTCCTCCCCGGATGGTGCCCGCCCGCTGGGGGCTGCGGCGTGGGACAAGGGACAGCGCCGTGTCCCCGCCTGCCACCCCCAGCCTCTGCACCTGCCTGGCCTGCAGAGCTGGGGGGACAAATATCGGGGATTGGCACCCCAAAAGTGGGGTCAGACACCCGAGTGCTCGTATCGAACTGCCCGCAGCAGCACCTGCTGGGATTTCCAGGCTCTCCCTCCAGTACAGGCACGGAACGCTCCCGGGGCGCTCTGAGGCGTGCTGCCGCCATTTATCACCTTTGCTTTGATTTCCCTGTCTGTGAAACTGGTATTTTCTCAGATTTCATCTGGCTGGGGCTCCTTGGATAGGAACCACCGGGCAGGTGCTGAGTGCTGGCGTGGTGTTTGTACCCAAAATCTCCTGTAAGGGACGCGGGGCAGAGGAGCCGAGCGCTGTTTCTGTCTCACGGTGTGACTGTGGTGTCCCCCGTGTAACTTTTTACTGTCCTCCTGTCTGGTCCCATAATCTGCCGGGAAAGTTCATTCCTTGCCAGCCTGCAGAACACCCGAACAAGCCCGTCTGTCACACGTTTATTTGAGGGATGTGGTCTTTAGCAGAGCTGGAAGCACAAAGTTGTAGAAGTTATCTGGACACATCAATTTGCTTGCAAAAGGTGAGAAAATTGAGCTTGAAGACATGAGGGGGTGGCACGTCCTCCGCAGTCCAGGGAGCTGCTCCGGGCAAACACCGGGATGGGACCGGCTGCTCCTGCTCTCTCGGGATCAGCGCTTTCCCTTCCCGAGCCCAGATAAACGCCGTTTATCCCAGTTTTTCCAAAAAACGGCGACGCCTGCACGGACCTCCGCCCCGTCCCTCAGGAGATCGAGACCCGCCATGCTGATGAGACCACGCCCCCAAAGGGGCACGCCCCCTCTATTACCTGGGCCACGCCCTCATTGCTGAGACCACGCCCTTATTACCGGGACCACGCCTATTACCGGGACCACGCCCCCTCCGTTACCGGGACCACACCCCTCCGTTACCGGGACCACGCCCCTTCATTACATGGACCACGCCCCTTTATTGCCAGGGCCACGCCCCCTCTGCGCACACCCGAGGGGCGGAGCCGAGGGGGGCGTGGCGCGCCGACATTTTGTTTACATTTGCCAGACGCAACGGGCGCCCTTAGCAACGGCGCGGCGGTTGCTAAGGGCCACCCGAGTTCTCGCGATACACCCGCCCAGCGGTTGCCACGGGCAACGCGAGTTCTCGCGAGACTCTCGGGAGATGGCGGAGGCGGCGGCCAAGATGGCGGAGGCGGTAGCGGAGCTTCTGGAGCGGGCGGCGCGGCGGGACGCGGCGCTGGAGGACCTGCGGGCCCTGCGGGTCGCCCTGCAGGCCGTGCCGCCCGCCACCCTCCGCGCCCGCCTCGGAGAGCACCACCTGGGGGCGCTCTTCGGCCTCCTCGCCGTCAATGACCGGTGAGCTGCGGCGCGGTGCCGCGGGCCTGAGCGGGACGATCCCGGAGCGGGACGATCCTGTCGCCTCCCCGGCTTATTCCCTGCCCTCTTTCGGGGCGGGAGGTGGCACAGCGGTGTCCCTCTCCTCACGGGCTCGGTGTTCTCTTTGTCCCGCCCAGGGAACAGGTGTCCGCTTGTGTTTCCATCCTGGAGAGGCTCCTGCAGGCCCTGGACCCCCTTTACGTGATCCAGAACCTCAGGGAAGAGCTGCAGAAGGGCCTTTTCCACCCCGATGACTCTGTGAAGATCCTCACCATGTCGCAGGTACATGGTTTCCTCCAGGAGGCGGGGACAGCGCTCTGTGGTGAGCTCTGGCTTAGTCCCCAGCTGGGCTTTCCTGCCTCAGTTTGTGATAAAAGCAGGAATTGTGTCCTTCCACACTCGTGCCATTTGGGATAATTACTGTGCAGTGTGTATGACAGTAGTGCTTTATGATATCGGTAATAATGTCCAAAACTGTGTCCTGACAAAGTAACTTGTGCATAAAACTTCTGCCACGTGTCCTGGTTAGAGCTTTCCAGGCCAACAGGTGATGGAAGAATTAGAAACAGCAACATTTTGATATTCAGGATACTTGAAACTATTGTGGAAACACCAAACAGGCTGTGGGAGCTCAACACCTGTTGCATTGATTTAAAAGAAGAGCATTGTGGGATGTTGTGGTTTGGGATGGATTTCTAGAAATTCAGCTAAGAGCAGCTGCTCACTTGTTGTCCAGTTGAGTTTTGATCCAGAAACCTCAAAAAATTGTGATTCTGGCTTTCTGTGCAGCTGTTCCAGTGCTTGAGTATCCTTACAGTGGGAAAAAAAAATTGTTTAATGTTATTTTCTGTAACTCTTTGATCAGGTTGGGAGGATTGTTGAAGACTCAGATGCTGTCACAGAAATTCTCCACAGCCCCGAGCTGTTACGGCAAATCATAAACTGCATTGGTGGGGAGAAAATAGCAGTGGCCAAAGAGGTAAATGTGGCTTTTTTGTCCCATTCCTCTGCAAGCTGAGGGAGTTGGATGACAATAATAGTGAGCTCTCATCAGTGAAAGTTGAATTATGATTAAAATTAAGTGTATAGCTATAGTTAATAAGTTAATAAAGAACATTGCAACTAATCCTGACAGTCTCAGATTTTCTTCTCTGCGTGGTTTTGTTCCTTTTTGATAATAAGCTCCTGTTTTTGCTTGCAGGCCATTAAATCTCTGTCAAGAATAGCCCGGAGCCAGGAGGGTTTGGAGGCTCTGTTTGGGAGCAGTTTGTTGAGTGACCTGAGGAATGTCATGGCCATGAGTGACGTTGTTCGATACAGGGTCTATGAGGTAGGGAGGTTCTCTGGTGCTCCTGGCTCTCAGTCTGGGTTTTATGGCTTTCAAATTACTGTTTCTCACTGCTTTACACACTTTTCTGTGTATCTGTGTTTTATCAAAACTAGAAAGGAGTAGGAAGATTACATACAGCTCTCATGATGTCATAACTTCTCTTTCCCATATTTTGGTATAAAAGTGTGAATTACCGTTTATTTCCTAACTTGTAGTGCCTAAGGCATTGGAAAGGCTACACAGAATTACTAAAGACACTAGAAAGTGTTTGTTTCTCTGAAAATAAAAGTAAAATAGTTACCTGTAGCCTTTTAACTTTTGGATGTGAAATGCTGATGACAGTTTTGGAGAGATGCCAACTGTCAGTCTAGAGATGTTTGGCAAAGGAGAAATAACACAATTTAGCCATTCTAGAGCTTAATGGGAATAGCACAGGAAGAGCTGATTGTGAGTAGAGATCAAATGCATGTGCTGTAAACTTGGAACTCCTTATGAAGTTGCTTCAGGCAAACATTTGGGTTAGTGATAAAAATGTGATTAATTCCTTATTTAATATACGTAGGGTTAATTAGCACTATAAGTGTATTTTGCTGTTGCTGTGAATTATTATAATGTTTTTATAGACCATCCTTTTTGCTTTTATTTAGTTAATTGTGGAGATTTCATCAGTGTCAGCAGAGTCTCTGAATTACTGTGCAAACAGTGGGTTAATCCCTGAGTTAATTGGCGAGCTGACTGGAGAGGATGTGCTGGTCAGGTATGTTGGTGAGTTTGCCAAGGAGGTTTCCACCATTGTTAAAACTCATTTGTGTGTGTTTCTTGTACAACCCTTTTCAGAAAAAGACTTTATCTGCCCCTTCTTAAACTGCCTTGAGTGTCAAATACTTTATACCTTAATCTGAGGACCAAGCTGGAGTGATAATTATCATGCTTGGCTGCAACAGAACCACTTTAAGTTCTTCTCACAAATCTAAAGAGCTGAATGAGCAGAAGCTTGGACAGCTGGGGTCATTTGGGATTTTTTTTTTGCTAGGATTTTGCCTTATGGGTGTGGTTTCTTTTTTTTAACCACAGAGTGCTTCAAACCCCACCTGAAATAAGCTGAAGTAACCTTGTGTGTTGCAGAGCCACGTGCATAGAGATGGTGACCTCGCTGGCCCACACGGCCCACGGGCGGCAGTACCTGGCTCAGCAAGGAGTCACCGACAAAGTCTCTAACATCATCCTCGGGGCGGAGTCAGATCCCTTCTCCAGCTTCTACTTGCCAGGTGACACCATGCACTCCTTCTTTCCAGGGTTTGCTTTGGTAGTTAGTTAAGTTGAGAGCACTGTCAAGCCTCTCTGTTGAAAGCTCAGGGGAAATTTTGAATATTCGAGCGGATATGTAAAATACCGGATATTTAAAAAATGCTGAAGGACAGTCTGACACATGAAGAATGTTCCTCAGTAAGAGTGGTAAGATCTGGACAGGCTGTGCTGTAGCTTTAAGGTTTGTGTTATTGTAGCCTTTTTTAGGAGTACAAACATCATGAATTAAGCAACAGTCAAAATATTTGGCTTGTTGCTTAGTTCTGTCTTTATTTTGAGCTTTTTACCAACACTATTCAGACTTAATAACACATGTTTAGGAACAGATCAGTCTTGCATTAATGTACATTTAATTTTACCATTGCTGAAGTTGCTGTTATTCCACTCAATGCTTTTTTTGGTCTTGTTTTCTCAGGATTTGTTAAATTTTTTGGCAATCTGGCTGTTGTGGACAGTCCCCAACAGATCTGTGAGCGCTACCCTGTCTTTATGGAAAAAGTCTTTGAAATGGCAGAAAGTCAGGATCCAACCATGATTGGAGTGGCTGTGGACACACTGGGAATCCTGGGATCAAATGTGGAAGGCAAACAGGTTTTACAGAAAACTAGTTAGTATCTTTTTTCTTTTTTCTTTAATAAAACTTTATAATATAAGAGTGAATTTGGGGTGATACGGAAAGGAATTGAAAAACGTATTCGCTTATCTAACGATTACATTTATAATGTAGCTGATGGGTAACTGTATTCCTGTAGAGATCTGGCTGAATTAACTAAAAGCACTTTGTTTTTGTTTTTGTTTTGAAAGGAAGTAGATTTCAAAATCTCTTAAGCAAAATAGGGCACCAGGCCAAGAATGCCCCCAGCGAGTTACGGCTTCGGTGCTTGGATGCGATTTCATCTCTGCTTTACTTGCCTGTAAGTTGTGTTTTTTTGTCTTTGTTTTTTTCTTCAAATCTCCAAGAATGAAATCATCACACACCTGAGTAATCGTGAGGAGACATTTTGCAGCCTCTAGGTTGGGTAGCAGTGGTGCTTTCAGTGTTCTGAGTCATTGATTTATTGTTTTGAAATTCCCTGATCAGTTTGCTTAAAGGTTTGGGTTTGTTTGTAAGGAGCCAGGTGTTCTGAAATGTTAGTAAAAGATGAAGTCAAGACTTCATTGATGAGGGAATGAGAGCAAACAGGTTCATATCCTTGTGCTCAAAGGGAGAGCAGCAAACTGCTCCAGTCCCTGTGGTCTTCAGGGATCTGATTTAACAGTGTAGCTCTGAATGAGTGATTAAACCATTTGAACACATGAAAAACCTGAAAGCTTTTCATAATCCTAACCAAACTCTTTCAATTTTGTGATTTACGTAGCCAGAGCAGCAGACAGAAGACCTTTTAAGAATGACTGAATCCTGGTTCACATCCTTGTCCAGCCAGCCCCTGGAGCTGTTCAGGAGCATCAGTACTCAGCCATTCCCTGATCTCCACTGCGGGGCTCTACGCGTGTTTACTGTGAGTGCTTTTGGTTTTAAACATCAGGGAGTGACTTGTGTTGCCATTCAGTCTCAGATTTATTTATTTCTTTGAAGTGAATATCACAAACCTCTTGTTAAAGCCCAGAAATGGTCAGAAAAAGGCATTTTTCCTCGTGCCCTGCTTGGCTTCCCCCTTTAAATAATGCAGCAGAAACGTCATGTCTGTAATGCTAATTTTCTAATAAATTGGACAGGGGAAAAAAAGGCAAGAGCTGTGCTCTAAGGTGCTGCTTCTGTACCAGAGGCACTGCTGTGATAATTCCCTCAAAACTTTGAAGATAAACACTGAGCTCTACTTGTTCTCCAGTGTTAAACCCTGCTGCTTGATTTGAGTGGTGGTTTTGTATCTCATTTAATTTTTCCTGTTCCTTGTCCGTGTACCAAAAACCCTACTGTGTAACTGCTTTTCTGGGGTTTTAAAATGTCCCCCCCCCGCCTCACATCTTTTATGTTCCTTTTCAGGCCATTGCAAATCAACCGTGGGCCCAGAAGCTGATGCTGAACAGCCCGGGGTTCGTGGAGTACGTAGTGGACAGATCTGTGGAGCCTGACAAAGCTTCAAAGGATGCGAAATACGAACTGGTGAAGGCCCTGGTGAACTCCAAAACCATTGCAGAGATCTTTGGCAATCAGTACTACCTGAGGCTCAGGGCTTACCTGCACGAGGGCCCCTACTACGTTAAGGCAGTTTCTACTACGGCTGTGGAAGGAGCAGAATAATGTCCTTGGTGTCTGAGGTCCCCCTCTTGCAGAACACAGTCCTGGCACAGGTGTTGAGCTACAAGGTGTAAAACTCTCCACACTGGAGGTTGTCTCTTTAAAGGAGTGTGAAGATATTTTGGCTCTATTTGAAATGAGTCAGGAGAGCAAATTAAAAGCTGTTTGATATTTGCCCCCAGAATGTCATGGCAGAAGTTCCCCGTGTGCTTCATGAGGCAGGTAACCCAGGTGAGCACTTAGCAGCTGCTGACTGCATTTTATTTGGCAGAATTTATCAGTGTTTGTTTAAATTGTTCTTGGGTTTGGAGTTTCTGTTGTGTTTTCTCAGTAGGATGCAGTTCAAAAACACCAAAACACCTCAAGGTTTGTAACCTCGGATGCTGCCATAATTTCTATTCTTTTTCCATTCGTGTTTTTACCTGCCAGAGGTGGCACTTGCATGGAACACTCTTCGTTCTGTCAGAGTCCTGTTGCTGAATAAGCCAGTGACACTGTCCACATAGGGAGTATGGACTGGATTCTCTTGTTTTCAACCTGCTGGATGAGAGTCTTGCTGGAATAAATAATCCTAAATATTGTTTACATTTTCTGATGAGGATTTAAAAAAAAAAAAAAAGGAAGTTTTTAGCCCTTTTAAAACAAATCAGTGCACTCTGTGGGATCAAACCCACCTGGGAGCTCTGTCCCCCTTGCTGGCTGTGCTGTGGGGTGGCAGCTCAGTTTAGTGGCTGGAGCACTACAAGGCTACTTCAGAACCAAATCTTGAATTGTTTACACTATTTTTTAACAGAGATACAATTTTTTTAAGTGTTATTTAAAGAAATGTGGTATTTTAGTTACCTGAGCTAGACTAAAAGGGGTAAGAACGTGTTGAAGGGAGTGAATGAAGTGGGAGTATGGAAATGTGGCATCTTAGGAAGTTGGAATCTTTTGAAGATGTCAGAACTGTGGGAGAGAATCAGGAGTGGCTGGGCACTCCAGTGACTTGTGACATGTCTTTGTCCATAAACAGAGCCCACAGGGTACTTTATATCAAAGGCTTGTATTCTTTTTGTTGAGGGGGAGCAGAATAAAACACTGAAAGCAGTGGAATTCCTCCTTTGGAGCTTATTTTAGTAACGTGTCAGCCAGGTGTAACTATGGAAAGTACTGGCCCCATGTCCGTGTGCTGCAGGGGAAGCAGGAGGGTCCTGTCCTGCAGGAACTCTGGCTTTGCCTGTGGTAGGTGGATGTGCAGCTGGCATTGCCTGCCAAAAGTTGCTGCCCAGGAGCCCATCTGGGCTCAGAGGAGCTGGGGGAGATCCCTTCATGTTTGCTAAGCTGTGTAAGTGCACGTGAGGTGCCTCGTTGCTCACCACCCAAGATGTCCCCGAGCTGCACATCCCGGTGCTGCTGCTTTTGTCCTGAACGTGCCCAATACACGTCTGCCAGTGAGAAGTGCACTGCAGGGTCTCGTGACTGGAGAGAGCACGGGGGCTTCACGAATCCTGCATCCAGCAAACACATTAAAGCAGAAAAAGGAAATCAAAGGAGCGTAGAAGTCCTTAGCTTGCACTTGTTCTGGGCAGTTCAGCTCTGTTATTTTAGGTGGCTTTGTGTGCTGGTGGCTCTCTACGAGCCATATGCTGAAATGTCAGTAGAAGAAATCAATATATAAACCTGTTCTGCAATTCATGAGCCTCTTCCATGTGTGTTTTCAGCTGGTGCTTTTGAAGGCTACTCTGTGTGCTGGGTATTTAGCATCTGCTTTGCATGGTACGTTTGCCAAAGACAATATTTTAGAATGTGCAGAGATGCCAAACAAGGGGATTTTTTTATGTATACACATATGCTTTATTTTGTTGAGCTTTGAGCTCAACGTTGATTGATTAATTGATCACTTTCCCCTTATTACTCAGATGCAGTTCCCTGCCCATGCTGTACATTGCCATATGGATTACATGCTGCTGCTGTATCTGATATAAATGACAAAATTGAAGTGTGTTGTCTTTGTCATCCCCCCTTAAAGTAACAGGTGGAGATAATTGAGGAAAAACACGAAATGGAATGCTGGAGAATTGAGGTAACATGCTGAACATTTGGTTTAAAAACCCAAAAAATCCCAAACCAAACCTTGTCATTTGATGGGTGTTAACAAACAGCATTACTTGAGGAATTTCCACGATGGCTCAGTGTCTGTTCCTGCTGGAGCTGCTCTGTTTCTCTGTGAAGCAGCCTGCTCAGAAGCAGCTCCTTTTGTGGATGGAAAGCTTCCCCTTTGTTACAGAGTTCTTTGGAAGTAGGTGATGCCTCACTCACATAAAAAAGGAGTTTTGAAGACTCAAAAGTCTGAAAAACCCTGGATATAGACAAAGTCTGTTGGAATACTCTTTTTATTTCCATGCATGCACTTGTAGGTACTTACAGAGGCAGAGTACATCCAGTTCTGCTCTGTCACACTGTAACAGTGAGAATTTATTTGTTGCTGAAGGGAAAAGAGCAAACCTTGGGAGGGCATCCTTTGTACTGAATGTTAACAGGATAACACAGCTGATGAAAGAAAACCCAGCCTGTTTTTGCAGAAGTTAAACATTAATTGACAAAATGAAGGAGCTCATTTTTTATCCTATCCAAGTTGAACTGTTTGAACTTATCAATGTAGGTCAGAACCTTGCAGGACACCAGGCTGTAGTAGGTTGCCAGTAAGGAACAATCCTCCCCGTCGCTCGTTTCCTTCCAGCCTTTAAATAGCTCATCCTCTCTCATGTCGGAAGAGGTGAAAATGAATTTATAGCAGCATCGATTGTAGCTGATGTGCTTCTCCCCAGCGAAGCGGGAGCTGTGCCTGGCAGTGATGCCAGCTCTTTTAGCACAGATTCCTACGAAGGCAGCGGGGGGCACGGCCAGTGGCACCTCCCTGGCAGCCACGTAAACCTTGCGAGCCACGTCCTGGGACATGAGGAAAGCGCTGCCGTGGCAGAAATCCGGGTAGAACTCCTCGGGGTACTGATGGATGGGGACAAAGCCAGGGCTCTGGGGGTCCCTGTCAGGCACTCCGTGATGAACCACCCTCCCAAGGTAGATGTCCTCCAGCTGGGTTAAGCTCAGCAGGTACCCAGCCAGGCTGGGGACACCCACAAAGACATCCTGGGCTGCGTGAAGGATGTACCTGGCACGGGGACAGAAAGTCACCGTCCACTCCACGCTCATCAGCATCTTCTGTGTCTGCGTCTGGGGGGAATCGATGAAACTGCCTTCAATAATGTCTCGGTGCCTTTGAGCCTCTTCATTGATCTCCAGCTGGGTGCTTGCTGAAGCTGCCTTTCCTACAGCAAACAGAGTCAGGACTCTGTAACCCCGGGGGCCTGTCGCATTGCCCCAGGTCTGCCTGATCACGTTGCGTCTTGTCCTGTTTTCTGGGCTGCTGCAGACAACAATGAGCAGGAGTATCTCTTGATTGGAGCAAGTCGCTGCGCTGCTGCTGGTGTAAGAGAGGTTGGCCTTCAGAGGATCCAGATCCAGCTTCCTGGCCCTCTCCCTGATCTCCAGAGCCTTTGCATCGGTGTAAGAGGGAGGCAGGGAATGCAGGAAGTATTGCTCCAGTAAATCTGCCCCAAAAAGCAGCACGTGGAAAAGCAAGACATTGAAGAGGATGAAGCACCACTGGTGTGTGCGGAGCCTGCAGAGTGTCAGCTGGGGAACAGGAACAGGGACACTGAATTCTCTTGCCTCTCAAACCAAAAGGCTTTCCCTCATTCTACAATATATCCATGCAAAGCAATCACAACTTCTAGACCGTGGTCTTTGTATTATTAGTGTGAGGCTTTTTTTCTCCTAGAAGCTTAAGGAATCTACTTGTGGCACAGTGAGATCCCAAACTGAGAAGGATGTTACCGTGTTGAAACCTTTTTGTGCATCTGTGTGTGGAAATACTGAAGAACGACTTGCTATGAGTAATTTTGACTATTTTTGACCTGTTACTGAAGGCCTGAGGTGCCCCTTAATACGTCCTTGAAGGAGAACTTCTGGCTCCTTGGCCTGACACTGCCTTATGAAGGCTGTCAGGGTTAGAATCCAGAGGGAAAGGCCGGGTTGGATGGGGCTTGGAGCCACATGGGAAAGTGGAAGCTGTCCCTGCCCATGGCAGGGGTGGAATGAGGTGATCTTTAAGGTCCCTTCTAACCCCAATCCTGGGAAAGCTGTAAGAGGCTGCAGCACTTACCTGCATGGTGCTGGGAGCTGTCCCTGCAGCAGGGGCTCTCTGGGCAGTTTCTCCTGGCAGTGGCTGTATCTGGGTCTGCAGGATCCAGTTACTGCCCAGTACCTGCAGCCTGTGGCTTCCACCTCACCTGCCTGGGCGGAGGAAAGATGATCCCTGGGGCTGATCGTGTTGCAGCCACATAAAACACAAAGCAGACAGAACCCTGGCCTAACCCTTTGGTAATTCCTGGCACTTTGAGAAATTTAGAAATTAATTTAGAAATAAGTGAAGCAAATGCTGGGGCTCACGTGGTCAGAGGGGTCCCTGGCTCTGTTGTGTCTGTCCTTGATCTGCCAGTTTGCTGCTGGCCCTGGGCCTTGTTTTTCACAGCTGTGCCATTGTGGCGCTGGTCCCCCAGTCCGGGGCAGTTGCTGAGCACTCTGCATCTCCTGAGCTGGAGCTTTGGGGCGTGAACTGGTGGGTTTGCCTCGTGTGGGGTGGTGGAGGACATGCCGAGGCCATGGGTGCTGGCTGGCTCCAGCACATGGGGCTCTGCCCCTGCACAGGCTCTGCCTTGGGCTGTGTTGCTGTTGGCTCAGCCACGGCTGTGCCGGAGCTGACGGCGCTGGGGAGCCACAGGGGCCTGGAAGTGCTGCAGGGGGAAGTGCCAAAGACACCACAAACAGGATGGAGCTGTCAGCAGGGGGAGAGTTGGCTTTGGCAGTGAGACTGGGGAGCACTGAGGGGAGAGGGGCTTGTGGGTCCCCAGCTGCACCCTGGGAGGGCAGGGAAGGGTTGGGTGGTGGCAGTGCTGCTGTTGGAGGGGTAGATTGAGGTGTCGGCCTTGTGGGGATTCCAGCCTCCATGGGAGAGCAGGGACGTGGTGATTTCTTTTTAATTTTGAGAAGATTTCTAAGAGGTCAGGGTGCGTTTCTGTTCTGCATCCTTGGGTGAAAGGAGAACACAGCACTGCTCTGGTTTGTCTTGGCTGGACCATTGCAAGGCTCCCTGCAGCATCCTTAGGGCAGCCTGGATTAGCCCAATGTCCCAGGGACATGGAGAAGAGCTTTGATTTCTGCCTTGAGGGGTCCAGGGTTAATCCCCAGCTCTGGCTGAGCTACTCAGCTCTCCCAGCTGTGTTGATAGAGGAAACAGAGGAATTACAGAAGAAACCAGGTTCCCAAAATCTGCTCACAGCTTGGAAGTGCATCTTACCCCTCTGAAAAACCCCAAAACACTCACAGTGTGCAAGTCCTACTGTGGATTTCTTCTTCAGGCTCTCCAAAAAGAGGGAAGATTCCTTCCCCAGGGCTCGTGTGTCAGCTGGGCCACAGCTTCATCTGGCTCAGCCTCACATTCTGCAGTCCTCACAGAAGTTGTGCTTTGAAGCTGGGTGAGCTGTCAGCAAGGGAAGTGTCAGTTAAATGTGTGCCCTGAAATGAAAGGGTAATAAGAAAATATTTTTCATGTAAAATAATACAGCCCTGCAACTCCAGATACCCATTCTGGGGAAAAAAAAATTCCTTCTTTGAAGATATTCTGTCTCCAGCTGAATCATTTAATCAGCAAATAAATACCTTTGTTTGAAACCTCTTATATTAAAAATTGAATATCTTTAGAATAATATAATAATAATAATAATAAGCTGCACATGTGTATCATCCCTGGTGCAATTAGGCCCAGCATGGTGCTGGCAGCACTGCTGAAGCCATTCCTTTAGCACTGCTCTGTGGTGGCAGCAGCAACTTTGATACTAAATATATAAAATTAACACTCCCCAACCCCAACCAGGGCGCAGGCAGCTCTTGGGTGTGGGTTTTTGTTTATCCACAGAGCCTGGTGGAGTCCCACTGGGAGAAAGCTGAGGAACAGCAAGGGAAAGACTGCTGAAGGAGAACATAACTGAGTCACTCAGCTCCAGGAAGTTTGCCCGGGGGTGATCCCTCCATCACCTTTAACCCCAGGTTTCAGGTGAACACAACACCCAGCAGCTCATGTGTGACCTTATCTCACTTTTCAGAAGGGTAAAGTGAAGCTCGTTTGGGGAAATGCTGACTCCCATGGAGATCCAAGAGTTTCCTGGAGAGAATTCAGGACCCTGGAATGGCTGAAGTCAGGTCAGTGGGGTAGGAATGCTGTTCCTACAGCTACACTGAGATCCTGCACAACCCTGGGGGTGTAAATTAGGCAGTCAACCAGGAGAGCAGATTTTCCTGAGCCACTGGGCTAGAATTTGCTTTCTGTGAGAT
Source organism: Tichodroma muraria (assembly GCA_013390105.1). Taxonomy (NCBI): domain Eukaryota; kingdom Metazoa; phylum Chordata; class Aves; order Passeriformes; family Sittidae; genus Tichodroma; species Tichodroma muraria. The sequence continues at coordinate 54,566 of WAAG01043531.1, read as the reverse complement.
GTTTTCACATTTTCATTAAATTGTATGTCCAGGCAAACCTCATTACAGGAGCAGAGATGTAACGCTGTGAGCAACTTGAGCTATCCTAGAGCTGTGAGTGTTCAGATTGAAGGATGTTTGGGTTTGATTTTTTGGAGACCATGTACTTCGTGATATCCGAAGATCAAAGCAGAGTGCCGGGAGGGTGGTGGGAGATGTTGTTGAGCAGGAGGAGCCCGGGGCAGGCAGTGGGTGCTGCAGGGGAGCAGCTGAACCTGCAGCTCCTTAAAACATCTCCTAAAGTCTCCTGGCTTCCCTCCCAGTGCTGGGAACATTTGGAAGGGGGAGCAGAACCTGGCTTCCCTCAGTTCTGCTTGACTTCTCTTTGAGAAAATGCGAAGGCTTTGGATGACACACCGTTCTCAGGAGATGGAGCAGGAGAGGGCGGATGGAGGGGATTGATGGGGAAAATCCAGTGAAAAGCAGGTTTCCCAGTATGAATTTGTTCAAATGTGAAAGCTTGAGCTCAGCCTGCCCTAGATGTCCTTCTCAGAAGGGTGGACACCCCTCTCTGCCCACCATGGTGTCCCTGCTCTCAGGCTCTTCCCAAAAGCCAGGTTGATTCCCACAGGCAGGTTTGCACATTTTCACTTGCTGCCTCCTGCTCCAGGGATGGCTCAGAATCCCTCTGTGGAACCCACCTGGCACAACACCCCTTTCCATGAGGCATTCCCTGTGCTCTCATGGATTCACTTGTCTGATTCTAAGGCTCAGAGATGCCCCTTGTCACCCTGGCAGTCCTCAGCCAGGATGCTCTGGGAACACGAAGCACTCCCAGGTTTCCAAAATGTTTTGGACGCTACACAAAGGATCCCTTTTATTCCAACCTGTCTTTTGCAGTTTCACCAGCACACACAGACCTGACAGCACGAGGGGCTGTAAAGGGACCTGTCTGGTTTTTAATAACAGCATCAGTTGCAATAAATAGAGATGGTTGTTGAGGTCTTAGTCACCTAATAGCAATGTTTGTGCTTGAAGACGTGATTCAGCTCTTGCAGGCAGTTCTTCACCTCACATTCTCCATAGGGTTTGGGAAATGATGGAAGAAAAGGCTTTGTAAGAGTTCTACAGTGTGTGTTTCACTTGTTATGTGATATTTAATGTCCCTTTGGGTATTAAAGAAAAGTAGAAAACTGAAAACCAAGCCAACAAACCTGAGCACTGACACAGCAGACACATCTCTGTAGCTCCCCATACACAGATGAAGGTGCCTTTGCTTCTGATTTAATGGCTCAGTTGGTGAGACTAAACCCATGTTTTTATAGCTGAGTTTCCTGCATTATTCTTTTTGTTTTGCATACATCAGTCTAGGAGTTACAGAGCTCTCTCCTTTTTTATGGTATGTTTGATTATTCCTTCTTGAGATTAATGACAGCTTTGACAATTCCCTACCTCTGCATTCCTGGATAACGACAACCCCCCTCAGCCCCCTGTGTGTTCTGCAAGTGCTGCGTTCAGCCTCGGGAACGCTGAGTTCAACATGAAGTGGAAAGAGCATAAACCTGTGTGAAATGCTCAGTGCTGAGGCCACAGGGCTGAGCGGGTTCCCCAAGTGATCTCCCAACCAAGATGTCAACTTGACAGAAAAGTTGCTTATTTTGCAGTGGACCAGAAGTTTCCTTGTTATTAATTCTCAGACTGTGCCACTTGAGTTGTTTTTTTCATGCTCTTTTGGTGCTTTTTGCCTCATCCTTTCGTTCCCTGCAGGCTGTATTTGTGCCTGGCAAATGGAGATTCACTTGAAATTCATTTGACACGCACAACTTCTGCAGCGTTGGAGTCTCGGCTCAGGTTCTGCTTTGATTAAATTCAGTCCATGCTCTGGCAACATTTCCAGCAGGGAGCAGCTCTGGTGTCACTGTTCCCGACTCCTTGGTTGCTTTGCCCTGCACTGGGCATTTCTCCTGGGAGAAATTTCAGCTGGAGCATTTCCCCTGGGCGCCTCCTTCCCCTGGAGTGATGGAGTCCCTGCGTGATGCACCCAAAAAAGCAAAGCTTGCCCAAGGTCGTGGGGGGAAACGGGCTGGATGCAGCTCTTGGGGCTTAAGTGATGCCCCAGCCCATCCTCTCCAGGTGCTGGATCCAGGATGGATCCAGCTGTGCTCCTGCTGGTGCCCCAGAGCTGGGGAGGGGCTGCAGCCCCCCAGCCATGGCCGAGTCTCCCTCTGGTGGGGCTGTCCCCATCGCCCTCCTGGCAGGGGCTTATTGGGGAGCTGGAGCAGGACAGGGACCCCTGTGACGCGAATCCCTGGAGCCCTGTGGATCGCTGGACTCGCATGATGTGCTCTGCAGAAGATGACTTTCTCTCGCTCTTGCCTCTGACTCATCCCACTGTTGCCTCCCACAGATTTATTTATTGTTCTCCCAGACGCAGAAACAGCAGAGTTGAGTCTCCCTGCCCTGTGCCAGGCCCCTCCTCGGGCAGCTGGGCTGGGATCTGTCAGAGCAGCCGGGCCTTCCCCCACTCTGATCCCTGGGGGTTCTCAGAGCGGGGGTTTACCTTCCCCAGGAGCCCTGCATGAACCCCCTGTGCTGCTCCCCGAGCCTGGCTCTGCTCTGGGGAGCTGTTCACACACACCCGGCCGTGGATAAGGCGCTCGGCACCTTGGGATGTGCCCATTCCCAGCTGTGCTGCTCTTTCCCTGCCCAGGCAGAAAGCAACCCCTTGCAGTGTGTGCTGCCCAGCTCTGGGGTGCAGCAGGGATGTCGGGGTGCTGGAGGGGCCCCCCAGCAGAGCTGTTGGGACTAGGAATCGAGAGAACGGTCCTGTAATAGGAGGTACATGAAATCCTTATTGATTGTGTTTTGTGTCAGTGTCTGCTGGGAAGCAAGGACTGTAGCATCGATAGCATTTTGGGGAGTGCTGCAGCTGGAGGCAGGAAGGACCAGCTCAGCCCCATGTGCCCAAAATTCTGGACGATGCCTTTGCTGAGAGCACTGCCCTGCCTCCCCCTGCCTTTCCCCCTTGGCTTCGGGGGTGCAGAGAATTGCTCTGTATTGCTCTGTGCTGGAGCTGGGAGCAGGCCCCAGAACAAGAGCTCTTTCCTCGGGCGGGATGCCACCGGATCATCGCTCAGCTTGTCCCTGGGGTGGCCTGAGCAGCTGCCGTGCTCATGGTGGGACTGGGGTGGCACCAGTGTCAGGGACAGGTGGAACCAGTCCCACTCTGCCGTTCGAACTCCAGCATTTGGATGGGGATGTTCTCTTCTTCTGGCTCATTCCCTTTCATTTTTCATTTCTCTCAGCATCTGACTGTAACTGTTTTAAATAATTCCTCCCCCACGCCTGTGTTATCACCCAGCGTGTCAATACGCTGCTGTGCCACCCACCCACCCCTCTCCTCTCGGAGCTGCACGTTAACACTTTGCGCCAGATAATGTGAGGCAATTAGTGAATGGAGAATAACCTTCCCACTTAAAAGCAGGATGGGTTGGGAAGCATCACACGGGTGGATTGCACGGGGAGTATTAATTGCTTTTCTCTCCAATGACTCCTGGTGTAGGAGAGTCCATATGGAGAGAGAGGAGGAGGAAGAGATGCTGCGGGAGAAACAAAGTCTCCAGTGCTGGAGAGAAGCGCAAAGCCCAGCGCATCCGAGTGGGGGTACTTCCCTCGATCCGGAGGCTGTGGCACAGCGGGGGCTGCGGCATCCACCGTGTGCCGACGAGCACACGAGCCCGGGAGCGGCGGATGCGCGGTGCGAGGGTGGGGTATCCCGGGGTCAGCGGGACCGCGAGCTGCCGGAGAGAAACCAAAGCTCTGGAAGCAACGGGCTCCCAGCGCGGACGGTGCCACCTTCCCCCGGGTGTGACTGAAGTGGTGTGTTGGGTGACTGAGGTGGCAGAGGCGCTTTGCACAAAGCACAAGGGGCTGCGTGTCCACTGCGTTTCTGTGGGAGCGGTTCCTTTATTGGGGTGTCTGCTCACCAGTACAGCTCCGGGGGCCCACAAAATGGCACCACAGCGAACTCCCCAGCGCCCACACAACGGCCTGGGCTCGGAAAGAGAAAGGAAAAAAGGAGCGAAAAGGAGAGGAGCGTAGCCGAGCTGGGGCGGAGCGACTCCCGGGCGCTGCTGCCCCACGGCCGCCCCTGCTCGGTGCCGGGGGCGCTCAGCCGGACCCTGCTCGGAGCCGCTCCCTTTGCAGCCGCTCACAGCTGGCCCCCTGCGAGGGGACACAGTTTCGGGGCACTTCACGTTTGGCCACATCATTACTGGTGGCACCTGCTGCCTCCTGGCACATGGGGCTGAACTTGGACGAGAGGGAAGGCGCCTTGGAGCCCATCCCGTTAACTCTTTCCTGGAGGCGACCGGCTCGTTTCCAGGCTGCCCACGCTGTCCCTGGGCTCGGGGCCATTCCCCAGCGGGGCCGTGTTATTGCAGCAGGGCCACCCGGAAGATCAACGCTCCCGGCCCGGCCGCACAGCACGGCACAGGAATTCCCGGGGCTTGGCCGCGCTGTTTGCTTTCGGCACAACCCCGAGGCGCAGCAGCGCTTAACACAAATATTTGTGTGGGTAGTAGTAAAAAAAATTCCAACCAAATGAACAAGAAAAGGAAATAAAAAAGAAAAGAAAAAAAAATAGAAAGGAAAGGAAGAAAGGAAAGGGAAAAGGAAAAGAGAGGAGAAAGGAAAGGGAAAGGGGAAATGACAGGGAAAAGGAGAGGAAAACGGAAAGGAAAAAGGAGAGGAGCAGGGAAAATAGAGAAAGCAAGCCACCCAAATGTCGTGCTGACAGAGGCCGGAGGCGAAGGGACGCGGATCGCAGGGGGATCACCGGCTGCTGCCCCGGCCTGGGGGTCGCAGGCCGGCGGGGGCAGCTCCGGGGGAGGAGGCGGGCGCGGCCGCCGGTGCGCGTTGGGCGGAGCCCGGCCCCGCCCGGTG
>WAAG01043531.1:36482-49615 GCA_013390105.1 Tichodroma muraria | reverse complement strand
CCCGAGCCCCCGGCAGCGCGGGGCGCCCATGCTCTGCCCCGCCTCGCCGCTCCGGGCCCCCGCGCCGCTGCGCCGATGCCGTTCTCGGGCGAGGAGCGGAGCCTGCAGGGGATCTACAAACCGGCGGGGCCGGCGGAGGGGCGGCCGGTCTGCTCCGAGTGCTACACCAACCGCTCCTTCGTCTACGACGATGGCAGCGCCCACAGGTACCGGGGCTGCGGGGCTGGGGAGGGTCCCCGGGGTGCCCGTGCTGCCGTCGTGGGGAGCCGCGGGGCTGCTGGAGCGCGGAGCTCCCGCTGCAACCGGAGGAGCCCCTTCCCTTCTCGGGACGGCCGGCAGGACCCCCGTCCCCCGTTCCCACCGCTCTCCCCGTGCCCTGAGCCTGGAGGAAAGTTTCCGTGGCACTTCCAGCCTGGCCGGGGTCCCTGCGAATGCCCCTGTGGGCACGGCACCTCGGGAATGGGGCAGTACGGGGAAGGGGGGCTTGGAGACCCCCGAGCAGTCACATCCTTTGTGGGAAGAGGGTCCATGCTGATCCCTCTGCCGAGCCCAGCACGGAGCGAGGCTGAGCTCTGGGGTGCGAGGGTGAGGCAATGCTCAGCTGAGCCCTGGAGTCACTCCAAAGCCAAGGGGCTAAAATACACCCAGGAAAAAGCCACATTCCCATAGGAATGCTGCCCAGCCCCTGCTCCATTTTTGGGCTGGTTTTATGCCAAAGTTACAATGTCCAGTATGAGGGAAGGGCTGCTGTGTGGAAGGGAAGAGCTACTTGAGATCAGGGGGACTCAATGGCACCATCCTCTTGTGCCTGGCAGCAGCACCTGTTTCTTTTCTCACAAGTGGTCCTTGCTGAAGTATCGCAGTTTTTCCTGAAAAATGCTGTGTGTTACCATTGTTCTGATTAAATTTACTAGTATGGCTCTTCTGACTGTCACGCTCATCAAATGCTAGCTGAAGTGTGCAGATGAATTGTGTGTGTCGATTCATGCTTGGCAGATAAGGACCTTAGCTGGGTTTGTGCCCTGGGCTGCCCAGCTGGGATTTTCTATGTCTTCATCTGCTTGCCATGATTTAGGGAAACGATCTTTTATTCCTGAAAACCTAAATGAGAAAAGAAGAAACAGTCTGTTCTTTAACTCTCAGTACATTGCCACTGAGTGGGTAATTAATAAATCCCTGAATATTGTTTTTTAGGGTTAAGACCCTCATTATTACCTTCTCTCTGTCAGTGACACAACATCCAATGCATCCAAGGCTCCGTGGTGCCTCAGGACCCCCAACTCTGGATAACACCGTTGGGTTACTTTGGGCACAGCAGGGTGGCTGCAGAGCACAGTGCTTTCCCCAGCCCCCAAACTGCCTCATTTTGCAGCTGTGCTTTATATACCTGCAGAAATGACACCCTTGAGGAGGTTCTTGTGTCTGTGAAGATCAAGGATGGGGTTGGAGACAACAGCTCCCGGAGGTTTCCCACTCCAGCCTTACAGGAAGATGAGGAGTTGCTCCTCATTACTGACACTGCAGCCCTGCCAGGGGTCATTTATCTTCATCTAAAGCGCTACAAAATCCTTGCCCCAAGTTCCTCCTGCCTGTCTCTTTCAATCTGGATAGAGGAACTTCGTTTCCTAATTGTTCTACAGCTCGATGTGTTTCTAGCCCCCTCAGGCTTCGGAGAGGTTGAAGCACCATTGCTTTCCGTGGCTTGTCTCGCCTGCCCTTGTGCTCAGCCCTTTGCTGCCCTTCTGGAGATGTTAAACAAGCTGCCTGCAGCCCTTAGGACTCGGCAGTTTCCCCAGCTCCAGCTCGGAGCAGACTGGTGTCTAATGCACTTTTTCCAAGCTGATCAGCTGAAGAAGCAGAAAAAGATTGTTACAGACAGGCTAGAGAAAGGGCAGGAGCAGGCAGTGAGCACCATTAGACAGTCCCAGGGGCCCTTGGCTGATGTGCTGTTTGCTTTCCTCTTCTGCAGCTCGGGCAGGGGGTGCAAATCCTGCCAGGGGATGATCATCCACATTTAGCCACCTGCTGTCTCTCAGCCTCTGCCCGGTACCAGAGTTTCTCCCTTGCCTCCCGTGGGTTTCCCCTCCTCTCCGTGCTGCTCTGGGGTTTGTGCACAGCCCCTGGGCAGACCAGGGGTCCAACACCATTTTCTTGTCTCCTCTCTGTGCTTCCAGGTGGGGAGCTGTAGGTGTGATGGCAGACAAGCAGAGCTGTCACCTGATGTGTGTGAGGGCTGTGAGAGCCAGGATAGAACAGCAAAGATGTAGAAGACGTTCACTGAACCTTCTGCTGAATGTTCCAGGGACCTCAGCTGGGCTGACCCCACTGAAATAAGTGGAAAATGCAATTATCCCTCCACTTAGCAAATCTAGAGCTGGCTTAAAAGCTGTTAAAGAGAAATTCCGTCTTCTCGGTTTCCTGAGTGTGGAGATGTGTGTGGAAATGTCTGCAAGCTTCCTCCTGGCCTTTTTATAAGGGGGCAATGGTCTCGAAAGTCCCTCCCAGGTGGAAAGCAAAGAGTTAACTGTAGAAGCACTTGAGAGTTTGTTTGGAGAGCAAATACACATTTCTGGCACCCAGAGGGTACAAAGAGCCTAAATTTCTCTTTCCTACCTCGTGGGAAATCTGGGTAAATGTTTGCACAGGGATCCAGCCTGTCACTTTGGGGAGCTCAGGATTTCCTCCGGCCAGCGGCTGCGCTTCCTCCGCCTTGCCCATGTAAGGGCACCGCGGGCACGGGTGATGGATGAGCAGCCAGATGCAAGGACTCACACAAAAATATCCTGCCCGAGTCAGGGGGCCGGCAGGAGAGGCAGGGATGGGCGGGAGGAGGCTTGGATTTTCCATCCCCTGCCTCCTGCTCCTATGGCTCATCTGAGAAGGAAAAGCTGGAAGAGGGCGGCGCACACGGGGCTACCTGGAGCAGCTGCTTAGGAAGGTCATGGCTTTGTGTTAGACGTACGTGGCTTTTCTCATGTGTGCCCTGAATGGCTCTTTTGGGGGGTCTGTGTGGCTGCTGCTGCTTGTAGCCTGTGGGAGCAGGGATTTGGGTGCTGTGCCGCAGGTTTGGGAGCGGGATGTGGAGGGAAGGTGGGTCCCAGCTGCTCCAGTGCAAGTGGCAGAGAAGCTGAGCTTGGGGGCTGCGCAGCAGCAGCCTGCCAGACTCGGGATGCTTCTCTGGGATGTCAGCTCCAGGGGGCTGGGTTTGGCAGGGGCTGTGCTCAGTCCCACCTGGCTGGGAAAGAAATGGCCTTAGAAATCACAGCAATATTTGGAGCAGTGGCAGCCAGGTTAAAAATGCCCATAGGCACCTTCTGCCACTCTGGTTAAAGCCTCTGCCTGAGTCCAAAGGCAGGAGAAAAGAAAAAAATCATTGATTAAATGGGATTCTTGCTAAGTGTGAGCACTCTTCCAGGCCCAGAACACCTCTCCCATGGCTTCTCCTGCTAATCTTTAGATAAATCCAAGGAACAGTCTCAGTTTAGCACAAGGATGGTCCCTGCAGCTGACAGCCTGTTGTTGTCTCAAGTTTTCAATTTTCTGGAAATGAATGAGAAGATGCTTCTTTGGCAGAGCTTGTAGCTAATTAGTAATCAGTTCCTCCAGGCGAGATTCCTAGCTTGGACATTTATCAGCTTCCAGAAAGTCAGCCTTGTGGATTGCAACAACTGTTGCTTTGGCTGCCCGTGGGCATCCGGGCCTTGCTGTTCCAGGAGAAATTGCAATGGGGAGCCACGAAACTACAGGGCCAAACATCCTGTGTTTTCAGGGTGTTTACGTAGCAGAGAAAAGATAGAATTCCGCTCTTGTTTTCCTCAGATGGTTAGGAAAGGGAAGTGTGAGGCTCTGACTGCTGCAGGGGAGCAGCCACCAGCACACCTGGCTCAGTGGGAAGAGGTTTTGGGACCTTTCTCCACTACTCTGTTCATAAAAGGACCCCCAGTGTGCTGGATGTCCTCCTCAGGAGCTGCCCTTGGGCTCTGGCATGGCCGTGTCACCCTTCACTGGAGAACAGCAAAGTAGGTCATTGCCTGTGCTCAGGGCTCTTTCTGCTCTGCGAAAATATTTACAGCATCTATTTGAATCCTCCCAATCCTCCTGCAGCGACCTCTCCCTGACCCTCACGCCTGGTTCCCGAGCGCTGCACGCAATTTGTTTTGGAGCCTCTGAACGTTTCTCTTGCGTCCCTGCCAGGCTGGGCTGGAGTGTGGAACATCTCATTCATCCTTCTCATGAATAAAAACCAGGCCAAGAGCCAGGCGAGCTCTGAGCACAGGTGCCTCTGGCCTGGTGTCCTCTGAAAGTGCCCGGTGACAGAAACTGCAGGAGGGAAAGTTTACATGGGATCTTAGGAAGAAATTCTTCCCTGTGAGGGTGGGGAGGTCCTGGCACAGGGTGCCCAGAGAAGCTGTGGCTGCCCCTGGATCTCTGGAATTGTCTAAGGCCAGGTTGGACAGGGCTTGGAGACACCTAGGATGGTGGGAGGTGTCCCTGCCCATGGGAATGAGACGGGATTTAGGGTCCCTTCCAAGCCAAACCATTGTGTGATTCTCTGGCAGGGGCAGAGGGCAGGACTGAGCAGCCCTTCCCAGGGCTGGAGGTTGTGCCTCCACAGTGGCTGTGCTTCCACAGCCTGGATGGATGCTTCCCTGGGGATTCACCTGCTCCCTCTTGAACCCATTGGTACTTTCTGCTTCCACGAGAGGATGGGAGTTCTGTGATGCAGCTGCTCTCTGACAGAACATGCTGCTGCCCTGCAATTCCCCTGTGCTTCTGCAGCTCCTGTGATGTTCTTGCTCCCTGGCTGTCCTCTCTGGTTTTATCTGCTTTTCATCAAGTCTCTTTCCAGGCTAGAGACTCCTCACCTTGCACAAAACACTTTGTAACCCAGAGTTACCTCAGGTGCCCTTCTCTGTGCTGTTTCTGAGGAGGGGAGCCAGAAGTGTGTGTGACTCCTCGGTGGGCTTGTCTGGAATAAAAATCCCTCCCTAAAATCTGGGGGTTTGACCACACTGAGAGCTGTTGGCTTTGTGGCATCATCTGCTGTGACTCTGGCTCTTTTCTGAGTGCTCATTTGCAGACCTTTTCGTGCCTGTGAAGGAAGATGATTGTCCCCCTCTCCCTTTGGATCAGTTGGAATTTATTGATGCTAATTTTTGTCTGACATTTTATCACGAGGTCAGTCAGTGCCACAAGATCTTCCCGTTTACAGTCTGGTTTTGGTTTGACTACACTGGATAATTTGCAGTCGTCCCCATCCCTTGTGAAGCTATGGAATAGTGGAGAGCCCTGTGGGGCCCCACTGATGTTTGCTTCAGTGTTCCCCTTCTGTTTGTCTCCTGCCTTTCAATCCAGGAGACATCTCCCCTTCATCCCATCACATCCTGGCCCGGCAGGTGTGGTGACAAACCTGCCTCTTGGGGTTTATTTCTGCAAGACTTTGTATTTTTGAACAGTGTGAAGAGACTCTTCCTCCTCCCACGTCCCTCTATTATTTTCTGCTTCCATAGCAGGGATTGTTCTGCAGGAGTCTGGAGCATAAAGACTTTTTTTTTTTTCTCCATGCTCCCACCCTTGCTGCTTGTAGCAGCCTGGGGCTGGGCAGAAGGGAGGATTGTCCCAGCAGTTTATTAGCAAGAATTAGCACTTTCCTGATCTTGCAGTCTTTTTATTTTCACATGAGCCTGAAAGCTCCTGGGCACTGACAAATGTGGCAGCAGATGTGACAGCCTGGGGTGAGGAGGAGTGAGACATTGCCAGGATTGTGTCCCTTGGGATATCACAGACACAGGCAAGAGTGGAGGGCTGGCCATTGGCTCTCCAGGAACAGCTCTGGAGGCTGTGGCAAGGGAATTGTTCTCTTTTTAGTTTAATAATCTGTTTGGGTTTAAGGTTAATGGTGGTTGGTTGGTGTGAATCGTGAGCCTGGTGTTACCTCCGTGCTGCAGCACCCTCTCATTAAAGGCTGGGTGGTTTTCCTGAGCAACCTGGTGTGCACAGCCTCTGAAATTCCCAGTGGGACTGGCAGGGGCTCACCCCAAGGGATTGTTTTTCCAGCAGTGAGTCCTGGTTGCTTCATTTCTTGAGCACTGGGGCTGATTCATTTGATTCTTTTGAAAGAATTGGTGTGTGCTCCTGGGCCACCCTACAAATCCAGCACTGGGATAGGCAGTAAAAGGGGTGATGTCCTTGCTGGGAAAGGGCTGGACACTCCGGGAAACCTGCTCCTCAGCAAACAGCTCCCACAGCAGAGAAGGGGCCTGATGTAATCCAGAAATAGCCCAGCAGGGCTATTTCTGCTCCAGTTTCCCGGCAGGGCTGGTGACCTTGGCTCTGCAGGCTGAGCGTGTTTTGGGTTTGCCCCTTCTCCCGAGGCTGCTCCTGGGTGAGATGCTGGCAGTGAGGCCCTTGGGGCCCTTTGCCCAAGGACTTCGGGATGGGGAGCAGAGCCCTGTGTCCTTAGGCAAGCAGGCTTGGTATGCCGTGCTGCAAGTGATCAGCTGAGTTAATTTGCATTTTATTTGCATATTCACACAGTAGACTAGACTGGTTGCAAGTCATAGAATTACAGAAGGATTTAGGCTGAAGGAACCTTAAAGATCATCCAGTTCCAACCCCTTGCTGTGGGCAGGGAGCCTTCCATAGACGAGGTTGCTCAGGTTGATTCCACCAGACCTTGCACTACTCCAGGCTGGTTTTTCTTATTAAAGAGGTGAGGAGGCCCCAGCCCAGGCCTGAGGAGTGGGAGCTGGTCCCCTCACCTCAGGAACCCAGGATGTGCTTTCTCTCCCTCCTTTTCCCCAGTGTTATTTGGGCTTTGCAGTCACCAGGGACATCAGCAGGGCTTGTTTGCCTTTGTGCCAGCACTGCCAGCCCTTCCAGAGGGGATGCTCTGGAAAAAGGGGGTAGCTGTGGCTCACTCTCACTGAATCTCTTCCCCCTGGGAGGGCCAGCAATGGAAAATTTCACTGGGGCTGGGGATGTTGAGCTGCCTCTGCCACTCACGAGCTGCTGTGGGATCAAAGAAGAGGGAAAAGGCTTCTCCATAGGGCTGTGCCTCCTGTGAGCTCTACCCTGTCACACAAAACATCCGTGTGCACCAGGCCAGAAGGGGTGGGGAGATGTGGGGCTCAGTTGCTAATGCAGGGCTGTCTAATGAGAAAAGTGGCTCTGGACCTGGAAGGTACAATTTCTACTTTTATCTTCTAGAAAATAGCATTTGCCAGCGGGGGAAAGGCTTGTGGAGCTTTGCACTGACTCACTCTTCCTGTTCATTTTCCACGTGAAACACACAAAATGCTAATTTCTCCGTGAGGCCTGTGGTGCTAAATTGCCTGTGCTTGTTGGAAGCGATGGATGGATGGATTTGTCACAGGGCTCAGCAGTTCTGGAGAAGTTCTGAGCAGCAGCAGCAGCAGCTCCTGACGTGGACAATCCAGCTGTCTGTGGAGATGGGAATTTGGATGCAGGGATTTAATCTGGGAGACTGAGCACTTCATATCTTGTGAGTGTGTGTGTATATAGAGACATGTGAGTGTGTGTTCTGCAGCTGTTGTACCCAAAACCAGGATTTGAGCCAAAGCTGCTCAGGCTGCATGGCAGTAATGACTTGGGTGTTGGGATGGGCCTGTTCACATCCCTCAGAGCTCTTTAAACTCTTTGAATCAAATGATATTAAACCCACAGCCATGGTAGGAGTGCTGGCATCTCAATGAGCGGTGGCCGTGAGTCACTGAGGGACCTCTGGGGAGGGAGGGGGGACGGTGGGATGAGAATCTGGGGCTCTTCCTCAACAAGCCAAGACAGAAGCAACTGACTTGGCTGCTGCTCGCAGAGAGAGGAGGTGTTGGCAGAGAAAACAGCTCTGAAACGAGCACCCCGACTCTTCCGTGGGGATGTCCCTGTGGGGCTGGGACGGGAAGGGCGATGCCTGGGCAGGGCGGTGCTGTGCTGGTGTGTGAGGCACGTGTGTGGTGGGGCCTGTCCTGCGTGTGTGCTCACCCACACACGTGTGCAGAGCTGCTGCCTTCCCTCCCTGCCCGGTCCTTGCCCTCTCCTCGGCTGTGCTGTGCCAGCTCTGCCACCCCTCCGTGCCAAAAGCGGTGCCAGCCCTGCTGCAGTGGCTGTGAGGGAGGGATGTGCTGCCTTCCAGCGTGGCTCCAGGGACCTAATCTGTGTCCCCCACGCACTCCAGCCATTAGGAGACCCCACAGGGATGTCACTCAGAGGGGAAAGAAAAAGCCAAACCAAAAAGAGAGGGGAGAACAACTGTAACCTGGTAACCAGAAGAGCTGTGGGAGGAGAAACAAACACAAGATGATTGTATACATTTAAATAACTATAGGAAAAGAAAGGGCAGCATTTCCTGTGTGGCTTGGTTCCCTGGAGAGGCTCAGGGAGCCTGGTGGTGTCTGGGCTTGCCGAGCATGGACCAGGATGCAGGACCAGACTCTGCAGCCGTGGCTGGGTCAGGGAGGACAGGACATGGCAGAGTCCTTGCTGCCCTGGAGCAGCAAAGGAACCTCTGGAGAAGTATCCCAGCCCTTGAGTGCAATCCAGATGCTCTCACCCTATGATGGTCTGGGCCAGCAAAGAGCAGCTGGAGGTTCCTGCCCAACCAGTGCCTGTTTGCTGCCCAAAGCTTGGGCTCTGCCAGCAGATTGTGTCCTGTGTCGGTGCCAGCAGCAAGAGAAAGGTCAGACCCTGTGAGTGATTCTTCCTCCACTGTTTCAGCCAGGGGCTGTCCTTTCCAACCCCCTCAGAGGTGACAGGAGGCACAGCAGCAGCTGCCTGTGGTGTTGCAGGGAGTGCTGGGTCCCAAAACATGAAGTGGCTTTGCCTGAGGAGGGGATATTGACGTTGGACACGAGGTACTCACTTTCCTGGCGGCACATCCAGACTCCCTGGCCATCCTCCTGGGGAAGGATGGAGTTAGAACAGATGGCTGCCAGCAGGACCTTGTGCCTCTGGCTCCTTTTACAGCTTGGAGTGGGAGAGGAGAGGTTTAGCCCGGAGGTTATGCAAGAACTTGCCTCAAATGTAGGTTCACCTGTTCTGTTTGCACACCCCAGCCCTCAGAAGGAGGAGAGGGAGAGCGTACCCTCCAATAACTTTTGGTGCTGACAGAGTAGAGGTGTCACTGGGAGCTTTGGAGCTCCTGATGGTGCCTGGCAGGTCTGGGCAGTTCCATCACCCAACACGAACGTGGGGTCTGTGATGAGCCCGGGCGGTTTGGGACTGGCCTGTGGTGGGAAGCAGGAAGATGCTCTGTGGTTTTTGTGGTGTGCGGTGTGCAAGGAAGCAGAGGAGGAACTCGGGTTGTGTCCTTCCTCTTCTTTGACAGACATAGTTTAAAAAAAAAAATGGAAATCGTAATATTCATTACAAGAAGCTCCCTGCCTGTGGATTTTCCTCCAAGGCAAAGCTGCCTCTTGGACCTGAGGAGCTCTGAGAGCACGTGGCACTGCGGAGCCTCACTGAGCTCCTCGGCTCTCACTGGTTTCGTGCCGGCATTTCCAGCCCCGGGGCATGGTGCTGGCAGCAGCGGGGCTCCCCTGAGTGTCCCAGGCGGAACCAGCACGGGAGGAAGGTGGCTGGGCCCAGCCCACGCACAGGAAAGGACTGAAGGAGCCCGAGGCAGGCGCGGCTCCGGGGCTCCCGTGTTTGCCGAACCGGGCACCGATGGGTCCGGCTGGGGTCTAACAGGAGCCGAGAGCAGCAGGGGGGTCTGGCCTGGACCACACAGGGCTCGGTCCCGGCTGCTCCCAGGAGGCTGAGCAGGGGCTTGTCCCCCTCCCCTGGCTGCGGGGAGCTGGCCAAGCTGGGGGAGAGACGCTGCCGCAGCCAGAGAGTGGCAGAGTGTTGAGGTTTCCATATGCTGATTGCAGCGCGCTTTTTTAGTGGTACATGGTTCTGGAGGAAGGAAGGAAAGGGATGATAAAAATAAAGCTGCAGATCTGTATTTAGTTATAAACCACTCCAGGTTTATTTTTTTTTTTCGGTAGTATTTGAAGACTATGCAATAAATGAGCTTGTTCATGAATTTTTTATTTTATACCACTACAGCTTTGAAGAAGTAGCCAGGTTGCTGTGGTATTTCCATAGCTCATAATCCCTGTGTTTGAGAGGAGCGGTTGTAAATCCTCTGTGCCGGTGTCAGGAAATCTGTGTGCAGTGCAGGAGCACTTTTGCCTAAGACATCGATGTGTAACATCTCAAAGTCACTGTGCAATTGATAAAGAAATTTTAACAAACAAGTGAATGCTGCGTTTCTTGTAGTGAAGCTTCATCCAGAACAAACAAATGTGCCAAAATTCAAAAATTCTGAATGATTTTGCATGCAAGAAAAGGAGAAAATACATTCAAAGTGTAGCTGCTGCTGCCAATGGGAGAAGAAACTCAGATGCAAATAGCAGAAATTGTTTCCAGAGCTACTGATATAATTGGATTTTACTACAGTTTCTAAATGCTGACAGAGGATAGTGGTAAATATGTGCTTTGTTTCATGATCTGACACATGATCTAAGGAAGAAGAGATGGATTAATTAAGCTGCAAAAGAATCATGTGGAATTTAAAAAAATATCTGCACCCAAACCTCACAAGATGAATATTTGATATCCAGAATGGTTGGGAATATCTGTGAGCATCCGTGGCTCCCAGAGGGTGCGGGATAAGGATGGCCCTGCCTGTCCAGAGCCACAGGAGCTGTGGAGGGTCAGACAGGGTGGCAGCTGTGGGTAAAGGTGCCCTTTCCACATGGCAGGCAGTGTGTCCATGGCTGCGCAGCCACAGCGCTCGGCCTTTCCTCCGGGGAAGGAAACAAGGTGCTCCTTCAAACAGGCACTTCATAATCACTGGAGAGCACTGGGCGTGACAGTCTCCTTCAAATGCAATTACAATCACCCCCATTTGGAGCCAGGCACCTGGCTCCCCGCTTTAAACCATGGTGATAATAAGAGAGTGGATAATTTTTAAAAATTGCGTTTTCTCATGCTGAAATTTGAGTTTCAGGATGCTGTCCTGATGGCCTAGAAACAGCGTGCTTTTGGCATAATTTATCATAGTTAAGCTCTAAGGGGAAAGACTTAATTGTGGCTTTTTTTTTTTTTTTTTTTTTGTGCCTAATGTTAGATCCTCCTTTGCAACATGAGCTGGAGGTGGTCAGTAAACTTCGGTGTTTATATGGGTTGATCCGGAGGGAGCGCTTGAGTTGACAGGAGTTTGGCTTGATTTATCTTAAAGACCCAGTTTTGGATCAATGAGTAGCATAGAATAACCTCCCTGGTGCCCAAGGCCCTGCACAGATGCATTAGTCAGTGCAGAGCCTTGGCTGCACCGTGCATGTGGCAGCTAGAAGGAGCTGAAAAGCTCGGGGGGTAGGGGAGAGAATAAAGTGGGAAATAACATCAGTGAGATCCATCTGAAGCACTGAGAGCGGGCTGGGCTGTCTTCTGGGGCTGTGTTCAGCAGAAATTCTGCATGCCGATTGCTCTTCTGGAAACTCGGGAACAGCAGCTGAGCAGGACTTTGGAATCTGGTCAGCTGGGAACTGATTTACAGGGGCGTGAGTTGTTAAAGATAGAAGATGATCTGAGGAGCTCCCATGCCTGCGGCAAATCCCTGGATGCGTGCTCAGTGCCGGTTCAGCATCCAGCTGCCGGGAGCTCTTTTGCTTGTCTTTACCTCGTGCAGGGTGTACTGGAGGCAAAGCTGTGGGAAGATGCTGGGAATGAGTTGGAGAGGCTTTGGATGAGACTCTTGGAAGTACGTTGGACAGGACTTGGAGTCTTTCAGCTATTTGCTCCCTCACCCTCCAAAGTTACGTGTGAGGGACGAAGAATCAGCTCAGAGGCACCACTTCGCCTCTTTCAAACCCTCCCTGTCTTCCCCTCTACCCACAGAGTCTGTGAAATTGGTGCTCCTGTCATGGCATGGATGAATTCCACTGATGGAGCCGAGCCATAAGGGATCAGGACCCGGGGTGCTGCCTCTGGGGTCCCTGCAATGAGCGGCTGTGCTGCTTTGTGAAGTTTCACTTTAACCCCAACCTGCTGTGATCGGTAGCTCGAGCAGCTGTGGGCAGCGGGGGCGCACCCACGTTCTGCCTGATGGGAAAAGAGACCAAAGAAAGCCCTTAACCCTCGAAATAACCTCCCGAGAGCTGGTTGGGTTTAATCTGCCTTCTGTGTGTAGTGGCCACACGCAGCTGTCTTCGAGCCATCACCCTGGGTCTCTCCCAGGCACTGCCACCCCCCACCCCCTGATCGGAGCCACCGGCATGCCAGGGGATGGGTGATGTATCCTCCTGGCCGCGACACTTGGCAGCTGGACAGGCGACTGAGTCATCAGCCTTCGCGGTTTCTCATTTAATCCTGGGGTTGTTCAGATGATTTAAGTGCCAGCAGTCCAGAGAGGAGGTTGTGCTTCTGCTTCCAGCACGCTCGTGGAGCCATCGCCTTGCCTGCCTCCCATCCCTACTTTTCGTTGCGGGGGGAGGCTGGGGGTGGATCTGGGTTTGCCTGTCAGCTCTCGATTATCTTGCGAGCAGTTTTATTTCCTCCCGGCGATTGGGCTGTTCCATTGGCTCCTCTTGCTCTCCGTCGCTCGCCTGCTGAGCAGCAAATGTCCTGTGCCCGGCGGCGCTCTGCGGGGCGCTCCGGGGGACCCTGCCCACCCCGCCGGCCCCTCTCCTGAGCCACCCATGCCCCCGGGGGGAGCGCTCTGCAGGGGGGGCCCGGCCGCCTGCCCCGCAATGTAATCGCGGCCGGGGGGTGCGGGTGGATCGGGGCCGGCCCCGGAGGAGGTGCTGGGGCGGGCGGCGGGGGCGGGCAGGGCTCGGCTCCCCCTTGGCCCCCCCATTGCCGCTGTCCCCTTCTCTCCCGCAGGCTCTCGTCGCCCGGCGGCTGCGGCGGCGGGGACGGCGGCGGGAGCCGCAAGAGCGGGGTCATCCTGGACATCGCCTCCCTGAAGATGACGGAGCTGGAGTCCGAGGTGCTGCCCCTGCCGCCCCGGGACCGCTTCCGCGATCTGCTGCTGGGGGACCAGTCCTTCCAGAGCGACGACAGGTTCGGGGCGCACCGCGGGGACAGCGGCGGGGAGGGCGCGGGGACACCGACCGGCCGGGAAGGACACA
>WAAG01043531.1:23040-36438 GCA_013390105.1 Tichodroma muraria | reverse complement strand
GCCCGAGGACGGGGGCACGCCGCTGGGGTGGGGGGACGCCCCTGGGACGGCCGCGGGTCCCCCTCGGGGAGGGCACGCGGAGCTCTCCGCGGTGCTGCTCCCGCGGCCGCGGGGCCGGACCCGCCCGGCGCGGAGCTCTCCGCGGTGCCGACGGCGGCTCCGGGCAGGAGAGCCTGGGGGGCACCGGGGGCTCGCAGCCGGCGGGCGCTGGGGTGTGCTGGAGGATCCAGCGGCGTGTGGGACCGCCGGGATGTGCGGGTGTGCAGCGGGTGGAGGCCACGGGTGCCTCGGAGAGCGGCACTGGGGACATCTGGGCGCTGGATGGGCTGGGAGCTGTGGGTGTACTGGGCCAGCAGACCCCGAGCTGTGTGGGCAGCTTGCTGGGTCCTGGAATCCCAGCAGGGGGTGGCCAGCAGGAGAAGGGACCGACGTCTGGGAGAGGTGTGGGATAGTGAGGGGCTGGTGGAACTGCCTGTGACACCGTGTGTGGAATTTGGGCTGACAGTTTATTTAGGAGGGACGGCTCCTCCAGGCTGTTCTCGGATGCTGTCTTGGCAGCAGGGTGACTTTGAAGAGCTGCTGGGGTGGTGGTGCCACTCGCCCTTCCTTGGGCTGGCCAGAGGAATGGCCTTCATGTGCTGAGCAGCAGCCTGCTGGGATTTATCCCCAGGCTGATTGAGCAACAGAGGGAATGCCATGAGTGGCAAGAGAATTCCATGGCCACAGCAGTTAAATCAAGAGCAAGCACCTTCCCTTCAACTCTGTTCATATCATAAATACCCAGGAGCTGCAGTGCTAATGGGGAGTCAGATTTTTATCTTTCCCCACCAATTAATTGCGTGATGCAAACGAAGGGAGATGTAATTCCTGTTGGAAAAAACCTTTCAATTACTGGTTAGTCCTTGACTAGCTGCTGTGTGCTTGGTGCACCTGCATCAAGGCTTTTGTGCGTCTCTCTTACAAGATAATTTCTTTTTTTTATATGTACAAGTATCACAAAAAAAAAAAAAGTGAATTTGGCTTTGAGACTGTGAATGTGGGTTTTACAAATGTTCTCTATAAGTGTTCCTAACTTTTATCACTGCATAAAATTGGTCTGGCTCGAAAATGAGTCTGCGATCCTGGAGGTTTTAAAGCCCAGATTTCCTTAACAGACACTTAAACATTAATATAGTTTTATGACACCAAGTGAGAAGTTAACATTAAATTCCTGCTGCAGAAAATGTCTGGGTTTCTCAGAATGGTTGTGATATGGCTCATTTACTCAAGTTTGAGGATTTAATAATTTTCATATTTAAGTATTTGAAGGCATCTGAAATATGGAGGCAATTGCAGATTGTGTTCTTTCTGCATTTCTCTGGTTGCACCCCTTAACCTTCATTTTCCTCTAGATTTGAGTCTTTCTGATTCAGCATCTCTCTTTAATTTTAATGTGGAGATACTCTGGGTTGTTTTGTTAATTCATTAGCCCTGTTTCTCAAGAATTCATTAGCCTTGTTTCTCAAGATATCTCAGTTTCACTGGCTTTGTGCTCTTTCCTTGAGTTGTTTGGTTTCCCCTTCAGCTGGAAAATACTGATAATTTCATTGCCTGTGGAATGCAGGCCTCTGAGCCCACATTTGCTGTTCGCTGGAGTCCACTTGACTTCGCTGGGAGCTGAGATGAGCTGTGGGCTTTGGGAAATGTTGCTGTTGGGCCTAAATTCCAGTCCAAGTCATTAATAATGGTGGGACCTTGTGGCTGAATCAAGCTCGCTGGAGTAATTATGACTAGTTCATTAGTCTGCTGCAAACCCACTGAATCTGAAGCTGGTTTAGGCTGGCCGAGAAAAAGATGAAAAGCAGAAAGCTTTGCTGGGCTTGTGGATGATAAGCAGCTCTGAGCTGTGCTCTGAAGGGCTTTGTTACAGCCCTGACAGGGATGTGCTGAGGAAAATCCCCCCACGTAAACTCTGCGGGGAACTGTGAGTGGCAAAATAGAGCTGGTTGGACTTAGAGATGTAACACTGGAGGAAAACACCCACAACGCTGAGTGTCTCTTTTATTTGTAAAAGGAATGCTTAAAACGTTAGTGTCTCAAATATCTGCTTTTGAGCATTACCCTGGAATGAGTGTGCTGCTGGGAGCGAGGAGGTTTCTGGGGTCAGCAAAGACTTAAAAGGATCGGAGGCCGAAGGGGAGCCTGGGTTTTGCTGCTTCTGGGGAATTAAAACCATTTCTGCTAGAGATGAACTAGTGCATCCTCGTCACAGAGGATGCTGAAGAGACACCAACCCTGGGCTGAGGTAAGGGAATGAGGTAATGCTGGAACTTGAGGAAATGAGAGCTCGTTGAAACAAACAGATAATTAAAGAGCTGTGCTACAGCAGGAGGAGAGAGTAGGTCCAGATAACCTCTGGAGCTGAAGGAGCTGATCAGTGACTGTGAGGTGGAATGGGTAAATTAGGCTGCTCCTAATTTACTTCTGTTTTCTGAATGTGAAAGATGAACCCAGTCGATCTGAGCAGGGCTTGCTCTTTGGCAGATTGGACTGATTGACAGGAGAATTAAAATAACACTTCGAGTGTCCTGTGGTGGATGCAATAAATTGGCCAGGAAGCAAATAGGAAGCGGCTGACTGGGAAGGGAATGTGGGAGGAAAATGGATTTGTGAAACAGAGAGAGAAAAGCCTAATGACAAGCAAATCTAGAGTCGTCAAGTCCAAGTGTTCCTTCCAGGATCATCTTACTCATCTTTGGAATTCACAAGCACGAGATGGTGGGAGGCTTTGGGCTTGGCTGTATTTAAATTCTGGGCTTGACATTTCTGCCAGGAAGGTCTTTGGGTTAGAGAAGCAGGATTAGGTGTCAATCAGCTCTGAATTCCCAGAGGGTACAGACTGCTTTCAGGGCAAGGATCTGACTGACGGGGAGGTGTTTTCTCCTTTGGGGAGGGAAGGTTCTCTCTGGGAACCTTGCAGTTGCCTCTGTTGTCTGGCATCAGTCCTGCCTGGTTTAGAAGTTTCTTTCCCATTTGGAAGGTGCTGTCAATGTCAATACTGGGAGAAAAATGGATTTGTTCTGCTTGCTAATGGCAGTACTGCATTTCTCATCTCACGGATGTTTTGTGGACATGAAAGCACCGGGATGCACCAGCAAAGGCAGGGCTTTAGATGTTGAGCCTGTAGCAAAGAGAAGGTGAAGAACTGGGGGCACAAACCCTGCTGGGGCCTGGCTGCCTTTTCACAGTCCTGGCACGGGGCTCCTCTGGGCATGGGAATCCTCTGTGCCACGGAGCTGTGGGAACAAGGCCAGGGGTGCTGGGGGAAGGGAGTAGGGCTGAGCGCAGCATCCCCCGGAGCTGGGGCCGGGTGCTGCCAGCGAGGCTCCTGTTCTGAAGTGATGCTGCGAGGGCTGATTAAAGGCAGCTGAGAAAGCACATCTGCTCGATGGATAAATATTGTTTCATACCCCAAGCTGTGGCATCCCTTTGATGTTTGCTGTTCTGACTATGGCAGATTTTGATCTTCTGCATTCTCTTTTCTTGGACGGTGCTGACAGCTGGGTTGGGACACGTATAAAAAAAGCCCATAAATAAAATTAAACTGTATCTCAGAAAAGTGTCATTAGGAGCATATTTGTTGCCTAATTTAAATAGTCTGAACACTTTCCAGAAAATCATCATCAGAAGCCACAGTCCTATTTACAGGAGCGAGAAGTAATGGATGTCACTTTGATTAAGTGCATTTTTCTGAGGCTAATTATCAGCAAAAAATCATTTTGATGGATGAGAATTTCTGGAAAAGCTGCTTGTGCAGAAGAATTCAGCAACTTCTCTATAAAATTTTAACATCTCCTATTTCAAATCAAAGATATTTTGGATGTTGCATAACCAAGAAAAGAGGATTTTGACAACCAGGGCCAATTCTTTTAAGTTTCCGTTTTCAATTTTTTTAGAGTCTTACAACTTCTTTGTCTGTGACCTGACATCTGGTCTTTGTCTTTTTAATTTGTCACTAAGTGGTGGCTCTAAATCTTAGGTCAGATTACGCTTGGCATGAGCAAAGTGCTGCAACATCAGCCTTGGAGGATCTTATCCCTGCAGTTTTCATGCTAACATGCCCCAAGTGACTTCCTCATCAAAATGAATCATTACATTAATGGAGCTGGGTAGTTTTGTGTTCCCGAGGCAGGTTCCTTGAATATGTCTGTGGCTGAATCCCCACTTCATTGCTATTTGATTTAATGGACAATTTTCCTCATTTTGTTTGGAAGATGCAGATGCCAATTTGAAAATTCCAATTTGTATCCAGAAGTTAGAGACATTTATTTCCCTGCTGGTGAGGTAATGGCCAATATTTTAAGTCAGTGCAAAGTCTGCTCAGGCTGTAGCATCTGTGCCAGTGAAGGTTTGTACCTGGCACTAGGAGACTCAGCTCTGGTGCCTGTGTGCCACAAAATTCCCCTGGGGAAGGCTCTTCATCCCCCAGCAGTCTGACCACTTGCTTGTAAAGCAGGATGGATATTACTGCTAATATCCATTCCCTCAGTAATGGTGTTTAGACCCATTTCCACCAGCCCTGGGTGCAGACTCTCTCAAGGGACGACTCAGTGACGATGCCTGAACAAACCAAGTGACA
Organism: Tichodroma muraria; assembly: GCA_013390105.1. NCBI lineage: Eukaryota > Metazoa > Chordata > Aves > Passeriformes > Sittidae > Tichodroma > Tichodroma muraria. Next base: position 31,820 of record WAAG01043531.1, on the reverse strand, counting down.
AATGACACTGGTGAAGGTGGTGGGATCCCAAACAGGATTCCACCTTGGGATCCCGCGTGATCCTTGGGATCCTTGGGAGTGCCTGCGTGTCCAGCGGAATTGAATTGCTCCTCCTCGGCTTTTGCCACCTGGCAAAGCAAAACCAAAGCAGTTATTAATTGGATTAGGCTGTTTCCCTGAGTCAAGGCTTTGTCAGAAGTTTCTCTGTGGCAGCACAAGCAGGAGTTTGCCCCTGCCAGCCCAGCCAGCCTGTGGCAGGAGCGCTGCTCCCGCCGGGGCCACCCCCTGTGCTCCTGAGCCAGGGGGCAGGGCCAGGCAGGCCTGTGGCATGTGCAGGTGCAGATGCCAACAGCCCTGCTGTGCCAGCCAAGGCTGAGTTCTGTCCCCAGATCCATCTAAGCCGTTGGAGAAGCTGCTGGCCGGGAGCAGTGGGTCGGACACAGCGTGCTCCTCCAGAGAGGCTCATTCCTGCTCCTGGATCAAAGGGGAACGAGTAAAGGCATCCCAGGCCTCCAGTCATCCCCATGGCTCTTATGGAACATGGTGTGGTAGGTCTGGAGCAGCAGAGCTTAGGGCAGGGTAGGGAAATCTCCTAGTGTGTTGGAGTTCCTAAATCTGCTGCCAGCCCCATTTGCCCCCTGACATGGAGGAGTAACCATGAAACTCATCCTCCACAGCCCTGCATGGTGTGGGCACCACCTCTCCAGCAGCTCCTCACCCTTAACAGAGGCAAACCCAACATATGTTGTTACCACTGGACTCCTTAGCCCAGCTCCAGATGGGATTCACTGGGATGAAGAGCATTGGAAGCCTGAGGCAGCTTTATAAAATTGATTTGGGTTTTCTTGTATTTGCAGATTTTTTTAATGATGGCTTTCTTAATTGAGGTTTGTTTTTCCAGTTGTTCTGAAAGGCTGCAGGGATGATTCCCAACGCTGTGTCTTAATTACAGTGCTGCTTGGAGTTTTTTTTAATTGATGTTTCCTCGCAGCTATTGGTGTGCTCTTGAGTCTTCATCTTAAGGCAGGTACCCCTGGACATTAGCAGGAGTATTAGGAAAGTTATGAAAGTAATAGAGCAAAGGAGAAACGCGGTTCTCTTGTAATTATAACTATTATTTTATTTTAAAAAATGGCCATTGCTTTCTTCCAGAGATATTGTTTTCACTGTCAGCAGTGGGCCCTTGCTTGCAATAAAAGTAAGTGCACGTAGCAGGCTGGAGGAATGAGCAGAGGTGTCCCTGGAGTGCTGCCATGTATGACTGTGCCCTGAGGAAAAGGAAGAAACAATTGATTTTCAGTTATTTAGTGCAATTTAACACTGAGGGCTCAAATTTCCATCCCTCCCTGGGGTGATTTTCTTTTCCCACTTATTTACTTGCCCTTTGATTTCTTTTCTATTTATTGGGGGAATTGGGCTTGAAAGAGAAAACAGCATTTCAAGGTATTGAAGACACCTGTCTGAGTGAAGGGGAGAGCACAAGCAAGGGCTCTGCAGGTGCTCAGTGAGGTGGGCACGTTCCCAGGGCAGCCCCTGGGGCTGGTCTTGCTCATGGCACATTAAACATGGGCAAAATGAATTGTTTGACCCCCCTCAACCAGTTGTACAGGACACACTGTGAGTCCTAACTGAAAAACTTTCTGGCAAACAGTGCAGAGGGGCACGAGAAATGCTGGAATCTTGGGCTCCTGCCGTGGTTAACTGGGACAAAGCTCCTTCCACGTGTTCCTGGCATGGGACGAAGCCTGGTGGGGCATCCCTGGTTGCTTCTGTTGTGGCCCTGGTGCATCTCTCTGCCAGGGGCTCCTTGGAGCTCCTGTGCCACTCCAACCTGCTGGCAGAGGGCAGGGAGCAGCTCCCACGTGAGAGCCTGGCTGGATGTCACACCTTGGCGGAGATCTCCCAGGGTCTCTCTGGCACAGGGAGGTATCATGGGTGTGAGTCTGTGTGCTCAGACCTGCTGAGGCAGGGCTGATGTTTGTCAGCACAGCGAAGCCCCGTGCCTGCAGGGATCCCCAGGAGCGTTGTGCTGCTTTGGGTGAGGCTGGAAGGTCGGGCTGAGACCAAAGCTGTCACCACTGCTGTAGTGACAGCACGAGAAACAACTTGGCAGCTGTAGCTGTAATCGCAGAGAATGCATTAAATTTTACTGCTGTGTTTTCCCACCGCTTTCTCTCATCACAGTTGCATCTTTGTTCCCAAGGGAAATGATTTATTGCTGTTCTGAAGGTGGTGCTCATTGCTTTTCCTCTGCACAACCTGTTCAGTGCCTGGCTGTGTGCAGGGAGCGTCGGAGCTCGGGCATCCCCCGCTCGCAGCCTCGGGGGACACAGAGGTTCCACCCCCTCTGTAGCCAGCCCTGTCCTGGTGCCAGCCCTGCTCAGGTGTGAGCTGCCCTCCCTCAGACCCCTGTGCGCCTGTGGGGAGAGGTCACCAGCAGGGCCTGAATAACTTGGGTAGTAAGTGCTCCTGTACATGCTCCTGTGAGGTATCTCACTTGTTTTATTGTAGTCTGTGCAGCAGAGGGGCTTAGGCAGGAATAAATGGTTGCAATTTGAATCCAAGCATCTCTGGTTCTGGGAAGTCCCACCAACAGACAGGACCAATCCTTTGCTGTCTACTATTTTAGCACTGCTTATCGAGGGAGACGTGAACACGCTGCCAGTGAAGCCCTGCAGCGAGCGCAGACTTCCCTGCCATGCTGCATTTGCCTCTGCTCCACTGGCACTTGTCTGGATCCATAGCAGAGATGAAGGTGTTCATTTGCAAATAAAATACCTCATCTTGCTCCTGGCTGACAGCTCAGAGTGGCTCACGTAGCCTCTGTGCAAGGCTCTTGCCAGCTGCTCTCAGGTTGCCCACTGAGGGTTGGCAGTGCAGCCTCCCAGTCCCCAAATCTGGGGATTTCTTCTGTTATCTGTCCATTAATTTGCTGCATTGCTCCAATTAAAAAAAAAAAATTATCTTTCAGAGAGTTCAGAGTTTAGATTCCGTTGCTACTTCGCACTTTGTATAAATTAATAGCATTGAATTTTATCGGCTCCATGACCTCATTTCCTCTCTTTGTGAAGCTTTTTGTTGCCATTTTAGCAAATTTATGGCTGGCTGTTTTACTGCAGGCAGATGATCAAAGTCCAGCCTGCTGGAGCAGGCAGGTCCCTGTGGTGACAGTCTGTGGGGAGGTGGCAGAGTCTGCTCTCTGTTCTGTCCCCACGACCTCATTGGCGATGTCTTAAGATCTCCCCTGCATTGCCAGAGGGCTGGAAGGAGGTTTTCAGGGTTGCAAATCCCCTGGCAGGTTCAGCATTTCCCCTTTAATTATTCTAAGTAATAAATAATTGATAATTAAGAAGTTTGTGGTGATACAGTTGAAGAACAAGGCCTTGGTCAGATGGTGGCACATTACCAGCAGATTAGAGGAATGTTTTCCAAAGTTCAATGTTTTCCAAACTTCTCAAACTCAGAAAACTTGTCCTTTAAAGCAGGAGGCCTGGAGTAGTGGGTGAAGCAATGCTTGCAAGCATTTTTAAGTCATTTTCTGTTCTAAAACTCCATCAGCCATGTGGTGCAGGGGCAGCTGTGCTCTGCAAGGTTCATCCGTGGCTTTCTGGAAGAACTCCAGGAGCTTTGAGCTGGCTTTGCCTCTTTGGACTTGCACTGGGGCCACAATAGCTTGGTCTTGCTTCTGCCTTCCTCCAAGCAGACCATCTGCTCATCTCCTTTCAGGAGGCAGCCTGGAGCTGTTTGCTGACAGCCAAACAGGACATGGAAGTGATGTTTTGGGAGAGGAAGGTGCGGAGCAAAGTTTGCGGATGGGCACAGCGCCTCGGGGCTGGGACATCTCCAAGGCCATGTCTCCATGGTCAGTCCCAGCGTGCTGGGTGCCAGCCCTCAGTTGAAAATCTAGGGATGAAAGTCTCTGCAGCCAGATGGACTTTCTGCGTGTCAGGGTACCCCCCACTGGTTTTTCCCCCGTGATTTTCCTGTGATGTTTTCCCCCGTGGAACAGGATCCCTCCGGCCACGCAGAGGGTGCATCCTGCTCGCGCTCTCCCCGTCCCGACAGCCTGGCTGTTTTGCCCGCCTGCAGCAGTTGTGTGGGAGTGCAGAGATGTGTGACATGATGGACAAGTAGCCACGCAGCCCGCGGGGGTTCAGAGCCGGGCCAGGCCGTGGGCACTGCCGGAGGGGAGGGAGGGAGGAAGGAGGGATGGTGGGGAAGGAGAACAGCACACGCTGCCGGGGGAGGGCAGCTCGTAAGGTCAGCAGGATAACACAGAGTGAAACAGCCATGAATTAACTGGGGGAGGTGCCTGGCTGAAGTGTGGGGTGGGGGGACACAGCAAGGTGTCCCTCAGTGAAGCTGGGAGCTTCAATCACATCTTTCCTTTGTGGAAAAGGAAAATCTTTTCCTTTTCCTTTTTGTGGCACCGCTGTTTTGATGAATGAAAATCTTGCCTGATGTGAGCTAAGAAATAGTGAGGGTTGGGTTTGTAGCTGCCTGCGTTGGTGCAGAAGCATCCTGGGTTTGCTGGTGGGATCTGGTGAGGTGCTGGTTGCCCTGTGGTGCTGTGCCACCGTGCCCTTGTGTGTGCGGCACGCTCTGGTGGGCTGGAGCTCCCTGGCACTGGGGCTGCTGCCAGCTGCAGGGTGAGGAGCAGGGCTAAGACTCTTCTCTCAGGAGCCTTCTGCCACCCGGAGCGGGGTTTGTGTCCCTGGACGGGGTTCTGGGTGTGGCACGAAGCGATGGAGGAGAGCGCAGGTGCTCCCTGTTCTCAGCGCACGCCTCCTGCTGTCGCTGGGGGTGTCCGTCTCAGGCACAAACTGCTCCCTCACCCGTGCCAGGTGTGACATCTCTGCCCTGACCCACTGCGGCTGCCAGAGTCTGTCCCTCTCTGGGCCGCTGCCATTGCTTTGCTGAGCGGGATTTCGTGTGGCTGCTGTCACCAGGTCCTTTGTCACGGATGATTTTTGCTGCTGCTCTGCCGTCTCACTGTGGAGGGGCCCCCTGGAGGCCAGCGCACGCATCACTCCTGTCCAACTCCTCCCCAAATCCAGGCAAACTGGCAAATTCTTATTCTCTCCAGGACCCTCTGTTGCCACCTGTCTTTAAGCTTTTGGCTGTAGCTTTCCATAAAGCTGGCTGCTGTGGAGTGTTGGTCTCTGAGATGCTGGAGACGCTGTCTGTGGGGTGCAGGGGAGCGAGGAGTGGGGCTGTCCATGTCTCCTGTCCAGGCAGCCATCCATGGCCACCCTGCCGAGGCTGGACACTGGGATCTTCCAGCCACCACGGTGCTGCCATCCTCCTCTCCGCGTGTCCCAAACTCTTGGAGTCACACATGGATCTGCAGGTTGAATCCTCCCTTCCTCGTGTGCTGCTCGCTCCTCTTCCCGTTTGAGGGAACCCCTAGGTCCTCTCAAACCTGGTCCTGCTTTGCAGAGGGCTGTGGTGAGTTCCTCTCTCCAGGAAGGGCTTTGTCCCTCTCCTGCACCGCTGAGCGTGGACACGGATACTGTGAGCTCTCGGCCTCCTCTTCCACAGCAGCACTCTTCAAAAAGCTTCACTTTAGGGTGAAGCCAACCCCAAGCACACCCTCTGTGCCTGACCCGTCACTGGGGTCTGCGGGGGTTTCTTGGGTTTGGGTGTGGATTTCTTTGGGCGGTGATCCCCCTGCTCCTCACTCTGAGACCTGTGGCTCCCACGGGAAGTTCTCCAGCTCATTCCCATTCCCGGACGGTCGGGCTGGTGTTTCCCCGGGCCGGGGCGCTGGGGCCCTGCGGGAGCCGTGCGGGAGCGCGGCGGGGAGGCTGCGGCTGCGCTCGGATGAGCCACAGCCGCGCTTCCTGCAGCCCCCGGAGCAGCCGAGCCCGGCTCTGCAAATTTAGCAGCTCCTCCAGGCAGGGAGCTCTCGCTTCCTGGGCTGTGGGCAGAACCACCGAGCCGCTCTGCGAGGCTCATTCCCGACGTGCCGCGGGTGACTGTTGGCGAAGTCCCTGCTTTCCTTGAGCTTTGCTGCAACGAGTTTCTGGCTTCAGATCACCGCAGGGGGGTTTGGTTGGGAACTGGACTTTCCAAATGCCCCGCATGCTGCTCCCAGCCCTCTGTGAGCCTCGGCCGTGGGCCAGTGCCCCCGGGACTCCAGCACCTGCTGCTGGGGTGTCAGGGAGCAGTTGGAGCATGAAGCTCCCAGTGGCTCCGTGGCAGGTATGTGCCACCTCCCTGGCACAGGAGCTGTCAGGAAAGAGGTCTCCTCTGTCTGGGAGAGAGGAATATTTCTGGAGAGCAGGTGGTGAAGATGTTTAGCAAATGTCAGCTTAAGACCTTGCCATCCTGTGGGCAGGAGTGACATTGCTGAGGAATGTGTTATCCTGTCAGAAAGCAGCAAAAAATCCCCCAGAGAAATGTTTACGAGCGAAGCAGGGCTTTGCCAAAAGTGGGCGTTTTTCCACCACGGAGCCTCACGGAGCGTGAGCTCCTCGGAGCAGTGGGAATCCTGCTCCAGCTCACATCACTCTTACCAACAGGACAAGAATCTGGCTGAGCCGCTCTGCCTTAGCTCTGAATGCCTCAATCACTCCCCAGAGTGATTTAATTGGACAGTGGCCTTTTCACTGATGCACGGTGTTGGTTTGTAGGCGAGCAAAAAAGTTTAAACAGAAAAGAGTCCTGCAGATGGGTACCAGATACAGCTTTTCAAAGCTAAAACACTGTCTAAAACTCATTTTAGACAAAATCTGCTTGTGGTGGCATTGCAGAGGCCAAGAGTAATTTGCCCAGTGTCCAGTATCAGTGTGTGAAGTGCATAATTGCATCTGGGCTGAGAGTTCCGTATGGGAGTATTGTTTGAAAATGTTCTCATTTAATAAAATGGGTGGTAATTGGCTCTTAGAAGAAAGTTTAATTGGAATAATTGGCATGGACACTCGTGTGTTAATTTAGTTCAGTGTTTCTAATGCACAGTCACGGTGTTTGCTCGAGGACTGAAGTGGGGATTAGGTGGTGCCCATATTTCTCAGCAAGAAGTTGCAGCCGGGCTCTGGGAAGGCATTTATTGGAGGAAGCTGTTCGGTTGCTGTTCTTGAAGTTGGATTTTGGAGATGGATTTGCTTCATTACGGTTTGATGCAATCACACCCACGCTGCCAAGAGTCGAGGCCTTCTCTGACACTTCAGTTCCCACTTCAGATGGCTTGGGATTGGTCTTTCTGCTCAAATGGAACAGCTCCAGCTCCTTGGCACAGGGACGTTCCTGTCCTGAGGTGCTCGCACACACGTGTGCAGGAATGTGCTCACTCGTGAGCCAGCACACAGGGAAAGGGAAGTTCATGTTCTCTACCCAGCCTTTCATCCCTGCTTCTCTGAAGTCTCTCAAGACCCATCAGTTCCAGGTCAGTAAATCAGCACCATGAGGTTTTTCTGTGTGGAAAAAGATTTTCCAGTCTCTTTCCAGCATGGAGATGTCTCGAGCTGTCACCTCAGAGCTGTTGTTCAGGGACTGCCACGAGCTGGAGGCTGTGCTGCAGGAGCTCCTGCTTTCTGGGGTCACTGAGAGTGTGAGATGGTGACACAAAAGCCATTACAGCTCCTCAGCCTCTTCCAGACCTGTAGTTTAACAATTTTTCCTTTTCATCTTCCTCCAAAATGCTTTTAAAGCTCGGTATTGTCACTTTGTTTGGATCCTTCCCACACAGTAACTGCACTTAGAACTGCCCAGTGCTGATGGGGAGATTTATTGCCAGCAGCTATTGTGCAAAAATTGAGAGGAAAAACAATTTCTAGGCAGCTCTTGTTACGGCCTCTAATGGGAAATATTTCTTCCGCGGTAAGAACTTGTAAATGGTTTTAGTGCCGGATGCTGTGCTCTGTGCCTCAGAAATGTTCAGCCTTCCAGGGTTCAGCAGCACAAATGTTTCTGCTAGCAGACATGTGCCGACCTCACCGCGCATGCACGAGGGCTGCATTCCTTCCCAACGGTGAGAGTTTAAAAAAAAACCCAAAAAACTCTGACAAAGAGCAAAGCTTGGGTCCCAGACCCCAGGAGTGGGTGAGTGAGGGAGTGAGGATCGGGATTTCGGCAGGAAGGGAGGAGGCAGAGAAGGGATGTTCCTCTCTGTAGCAGGGAATTGTGAGAGGCTGAGATGAGCGGCTGGATGAGTCCCGTGCCCTTTTCCAGCGCTGTGTTTGGATGTGCTGGTGGAATCCCCATTCCCTTTCAAAGGAGAGTGATTCACAGGAGACACACTGAGTGCTGCTGTTCCAGCACAGAGAAATTTTAAAATCTTAGTGAGCACAGGAGAGCACCAAGATCTGCTTTGGGAGCTCATGGCTGCTTTTCCTGAGAAACTTTGGAGAGCTGGAACAATTACCCAAACTTTTAAGGCCTTTTTCCCCTGCTAGGCTTTTTTTGCTCTGTTTCCCACAGGCAGATTTTAGGGAGAGAGAGGAGTACAGCCGAACATGCTGGTGAAGATATTAATCATGATATAATTCAATTTTAATTCCATTAGACTCCTTTAGTGATCAGAGAGTTTCTCACTTGGTTTAATCGACTCTTTTCCAGATGATGAAGCTGCAAGGTCTGGCACTTGTTATAAATGTCTGTTTATTAAACCATCTTTCGTCCTAAAAGCCTTTGCCTGGCCAGGATGGATATAAATGGAGAGGATGATGTTTGCAGTTCAGTCTTTAAGGAGACACCATGTAAAAAATTGCAGCCTTCTCTTTTTCATTTTTTTATGTCTTTATATGAGAGATGAGAACAAGCCAAGGCTTTTTTTTTTT
>WAAG01043531.1:289-21915 GCA_013390105.1 Tichodroma muraria | reverse complement strand
AAAAAAAAAAAAAAAAGAGGGCTTGGAGTCCTTTAAAACTGCAGAGTGGGAATCACTCTGGCGTTTTGAAAGTCCCTGTGAAATTGCTTCCTGGTGAGTTCTGCCAGGCGGCTCCGAGGTGTTTGCAGCAGCGAGGGAGCTGCCCGTGCCTCCGGGATGCCGCGGGGCCGTCCCCATCCCGAGCATCACCGGCTCCTCCAGGCACTTTGCTGCTGGGCACGAAACCAAATTCCAGAAGGGCTCCTGAGAGGTGTGTGGGGAGCACGAGGCGCCTCTCCAGCTCCTGCTGCCTGTCACACCCCCTGGGAGATGCTGGGGTGGATCCCTGGGGAGCAGGGAGTCGCCTGGAGCTGGGTGTGGTGGACAGGTGCCACAGGGGCTGTGGCTGCTGCCTGTCCTGCCCCTGGTCACCGAGGATGCCCTGGGCATCCCTGTCCTTTCTCCAGGTGCTGGCTCAGCCCCCTGCAGGACGACACCAAGCGGGAAATCCCGGCCTCGAAGGCACCCGCGGGGGGCTCCGGCCCTGGGAGAGGCTGGAGGGACATTAAGGAATTGCCACGGTAATTCTGCCACACGACGTGGATGTGCTGCTCCTCCTGTCCCGCAGCTCGGGCTCGGGGCCTCTCCCGCCCCGCTCCTCAGCGGTACCCAGGGACATCTCCCAGGCGTTTTCAGCTTCCCGCTGGGAAAGCGCGGCGCAAATGCTTAAAGCCATAAACATTTATGGTGCAAAGATCGTTCATGCTGGGAGGCAGCAGCTGCTGGTAGGGGAGGGCGGTGCTTTGGGCCTGGGGGAGCCCCCCCAGCTTCTCCCTGCTGGGTTTGGGTGCTGCCCTGGCACTCCCCGCTCCTCCCTGCTGGGTTTGGGTGCTGCCCTGGCACTCCTCGCTCCTCCCTGCTGGGTCTGGGCGCTGCCCTGGCACTCCCCGCTCCTCCCTGCTGGGTTTGGGTGCTGCCCTGGCACTCCTCGCTCCTCCCTGCTGGGTTTGGGCGCTGCCCTGGCACTCCCCGCTCCTCCCTGCTGGGTTTGGGTGCTGCCCTGGCACTCCCCGCTCCTCCCTGCTGGGTTTGGGTGCTGCCCTGGCACTCCTCGCTCCTCCCTGCTGGGTCTGGGCGCTGCCCTGGCACTCCTCGCTCCTCCCTGCTGGGTCTGGGCGCTGCCCTGCCGCCTCCCTCCCTCCCCTCCCCGCTGTGCCCGCATTGCTCCGCTCGCTGCGCAGCCGGGGCTGACTCATGCTCGGGGAGCGCTGCCCAGCCCCGGCTGCCGGCTCTGCCTGGGTGAGGAACCCGGCGCCGCTCTCATTAAATCTTGGGAAGCTGAGAGTGACCCCGTTATGTACTCACCTGGAAAAGTGACTTGGCCGTGCCTCATTACTGTGCTCTGCCTGGCGACTTTTCATGCTTCCCTTGCAGATGTATATTTAGATTTTACCCGAGGGTTTTTAATTTCCTCGCTGGCTTGAGCAGCTGCGACAGGTACACGCTTACCTTTCCTTTTTCCTCCGGCCACTTTAACCTGCCATCGGCTTTGGTAAGGAGCAGGAAGGGATTGGGAGTCACTGAAAAGCCTCAGGGTCTCATTGCTCTGCTTGCGAGCCTGTCAAATGCGCCCAGGAGTGGGAACCGTGTCGGCAGCATCGTGGCTTTGTAGGGAGATTTGGTCAGCAGCTGCTCGGGCGTGCTCTATTTCTCCTTCTCCCTGCTAAGCAGCCCCGAGTTGCCACACTGGGTTTGCAGCTTTCACGTTCGTCGCTGATGAGCCACACTTGGAGAGGTAAAAACGGCTTTGCAAAGGCTGCGGTGACAGTTCTGGGATTCAGCGCCAGGCTCCTGCGCCGCAGTTACATAAGGGCTGCTCCGACTCCGGGGACCTGCGGAGTCACTTGGGGAAGGGGACCTGTCCTCCCCGCTCCCCCCCAGCCAAAAAGAGGGGTTTTGTTTGGGAATCCATCCCCACCCATCTGCAGCGAGCCGGGCACGGCTGTCGGGCACCAGCTGAGCCCCCTGCAGTGGGAGCAGCCTCGTGGCTCTGGGTGGGAGGGAGATTTCAAGGCACTCGCTCCTGTTACTGGGCACTTTCTGGAGTCCTGGGTCCTCTCTTCTGAACCCTAACATTTGGTAGTTGTTAACATTCGAAACTCTGCTCTGTTAATGCAGAGTACCCTGGGAAGGGGAGAGAAATCAAAGGCTCTTCTGGTATCAGCCCGTCCCCCTTTGGGCTCACAGCCTGCCTGCAAGCTCTGGATGTGTTTTCTTACTTTACATAATTTTTCCATCTCTCTCCATCAGCCCAGCTCTTCAAAGGCTTCCTTCTGTTTCCAGCTCTCTTGCAGTTGTTAAATATGCTTTCCTCTGTGCTTTCCAAAGTGTTCCTCCTTCCCTGAAACCCCATTGCTCCAGTTTATTGGAGAAGTCTCCCAAACTGCTGAGGAGTCGCTGGGCCATGCAGGAGCTGCTGCCTGGTTCAGCTGCCAAGGCTAAATAGGGAAGGTGAGGGAATAAAACACAGGCAGTGAATTTCTCTGCCTGTGTCATGCAAATCTTCCTGGCGTCTGCTGTGGCCCCACTTGGCCAAAGGTTTCTGCAGATGTGTGAAGGTGTCAGTGAATATCGGTGTTGTCCCACTTCAGGCTCTCTCCTGGTGGGTTTGTTTGGTTTTCCAGGATACCAAGGACCCCCCAGAAGTGCAGTGGGGATGGAGCAGCCCCCCAGGCCCACCGTGGTGGGAGCTGATCCCAAAGAGATCCTTGGAGGCGAGTCCCCTCCAAAGGTGGATGTGGCTGCAGCTGAGACTCCAGGATGGAGAGAGGGAATTTGGTACCATTGTGATTTTGGCAGCAGCACTCTGCCCAACTGCTGTCCCAGCCAGATGCTGTGATGACAGAAATCCCTGCAGTTTGTGAACTTTTCCTGAAATGCTTTTAATGGCAGTTTAATAATAACACTTAGTGCTCGGTACAGAGCTTCTCACCCCTGGAACCGAAACGCTTTCGTGAGAAGGGTAAGGACCATTATCCCCCGTGCTGGCGGGGGGGAATAGCTGCTTTTATTTGTGAGCCTAATTATAACAAGTGGAATTAATCAACTTTTCATATGAATGGTGTTGCTTTTTAAAGACAAATGCCAGAAAGGAGTCCTAGAGAGCTCGAAGTGGTGTAGATCCATCTGATGGCTTCTCGGGGAACTCGTCAGAGCCTGTGGTGCAAAGGCATTAACCCTGCCAAGGCAGAGCAAGCAGGGAACAGAAAGGCGAGGCAAGACAGGGCACAGTGTGGGTTTACTGGTGCCCTGGCTCCTGCTGAGTGGGTGTTCCTGAAAGCTGCTGCTGCCTCAGCCCTGCTGTGTGCTATTCCCTCTGCCCTTCCCCTCTTCAGCTGCTCGAACCCCCATTGCCTGGGAATATTCTCCCAGCTCCTGAGCATCCTGTGATTCTTAGAGCACTCAGTGTAGTGCCTGGAGAAATTCCGTTGAAATAATTACTCTAGTCATTGATTAGTTTCTTAGTGGGAGGAATCGAAGAGGCCAGTACATCTTCCTGTGAAGTCACTGAGTTCTGGGCTTTTTTCCCTTCCTCTGTGTTCTTCTCTACATCCTCCTGGTGCATCCTGGCTCTCTCCAGCCTGCAGGGAAAAGGACAGGTTCTTGTGCTGAGCCCAGGGAAGTGGAGGCTTGTTTTGGCTGGGGCCTCTTGGTGTGGCAGTAATGGGCACTGGTAACCAAGGCTGTGAACGCAGGTGGGAGAGTCCCTGAGATGCTTTCTGTGTGCTGCCCTGTTGCTCGCAGCCCATTACCGGGCGGATTCGCCTCAAAGGAAGCCGAAATCCTGGGAAATCCTCCCATTATCTTGGGCGCTCAGCTGCCGGGGGCCTCTGCTGGCAGGGAGTGGGGAAGGCAGGACCCACCTCCCCCGGGGACAGCGGGCACGGGAGCTTCACGGCAGGACCCGTTTGCAAGTGCTTTGAATTGCAAAGTGCCCCCTGAGCTGCTGCACAGCACCGGCCCCACGGGACCCCTTCCGTCCCGGGACAGCCCCAGCTCACCTGGATGCACCTCTCTGGGAGCGGCAGGTAGGACTCATCCTCCACCCCAGCTCTTTCTGCAGCCCCTCAGGAAGGATTTGATCCTCTGTGTGTTTTAAATTTCATCTTCGACAGAGCCCTGCTGGCTCTCCCAGCAGTGCTGAGCTCCTGCTCCCATGCCAGGGGCCATGGGCCAGGGAAGACCTTCCTCTCCAGGCTAATGGAAAGAAAATGGAGAGAATTTTTTTTTAATTGACTCGGGATCAATAGATAAAAGTAATTCCTAAGCACTTTTATTACTAAATACCTACATCCTTGCTGCCCGGGGAGGGTTCCCAGGCATCTGCTGTACATGCTAATATCTACAATCTGAGTTAATCAATGTATTGGTATTGTATGTTTGACTGTAAAAGGAACTGGAGCTCTTTGGGTTCAACTCTCTCACTGACTTTAATTCCAGAAGCTGATGGATAGTCAAAAATCCTGGCAGAAGGACCTGTTTTATTAGGAAGAGAGTTCCTTGGGGCACTCTTGAGCAGGGTGTGCTGTTAGGGGAGCAGGTGAGGGGATCCTGGCTGTCTCAGAGGGCTCTGAAGGTGTCCATGCACCACATCCCTGTGTGTGGGAGCAGCTCTGGCACTGCACAGGCATGGAAAGGCCAAGTTCTACACAGAGAAACAGGATGAAGAACCAACGTTTCTTATTTTCTTCTTTTTTTTTTTTCCTTTTTGGCAAATTTATTATTTTCACTGAGGCAAATGTCAGAGGAAAAAACATTCTGGTGAGGAAGCAGAAGCTCCTTTTTCTGTGATTTTAACTTCCCGTTGCGATAGAGAACGATTAGTAACTAGAGAAAAAAAAAATCAAATCTTTAGTTTTCCTCAGAAACATGGACATTTCCAGGCAGTTCTGCTGCAGAGGGATATTTCAGCTGGTGTTTTTTGTGGCTTGGCTGCAGGATCCTCGGTGGGATGGGGGGTGGATTTTGCAGGGCTCTGCCTGAGCCTTGGCAACCTCCAAACATTGGCAGCTCTCGAAAAGCAATTTTGCAGAGTGCCTGGTGACAGCATAGGGCATTCCCTGGCGACTCCTGGGCAGAGCTGGTGCGTGTGCACTTGGTGAAAAACACTTCAGCTGGAGGCTGTGCCAGGCAGCTTTGTGCATTTATCTGAGGATTAGTGGCCTTCTGAAGTTTATTGAGTCTATAATGTCATGCTGTGACATTTGTTGGGATCCTGAAATACAGGAGGTGTTTGTGGCAGTAATAAATTACATGGGATCTTGTTTTGCCTTGGTGTTATTAAATAAAGGGAGGTCAGGGTTGCTCTGCAAAGGCACAGAAGCACAGAGGGGCCATGCAGGGAAAGGGGACTTTCTTAGAGCTGCTTGCCAAGTGTGTCCAGGGGTTCCTGGAGGGATAATAATCAGTCAGCATTAATGGCTTTTCAGCTCGGGGTCCCTGGAGTTAACACTTCATTTGTATGAACACAGCACCTCCTTAGAGCAGCAGCTCTGGTAACGTCTCCTGTGAGGTTCTGACTGCTCGTAAGCACAAGCTCTTCTTCCAAAGTGTGTTTTCCCACCCAGGTTACTTCTTGTGGGTTTGGAATGATTTTTGCAGAACTGATGCCTTTCAAGATTTTTAAATACATTAACCTGGCTTTCCTTAAGGAGGTCTTGCAAACTAACACCCAGCCTTGGGTTGTATCTCAACAGAGCAGGTTTGTTTGCCAGAAAATGGGAAAAACTCAAGCCCTTCCTGCATCATCAACTACTTCTAATGGACAGGGTGATGCTTTATTATTAATAAGTTGGATATGTGAGTAAAGGGAGTTTTGGCAGTCGGGATTGAAAGCGGCCTGGATAAAAGGGAGAATATTTAACAATGCAGTTGCTGTGGATTCAATTAAGAGCAATGAGGAGTCTGCTTCCTTCTTAATCTTATTTTCCGAAATATTATTACCCCTGCAACTGCTGCTCAGCAATTCCCAGCCATGTCTCCAGCCCCCGGCACAGCAGTGGTCTCTGCATAATGTAGATGCTGAAATGAGAAATCAGCACTTTGTAATGGGCTCTCAAACTAAAATTAAACATCGATTTCCTGGCTTGCAGTCAGATGGTTGGCACTCAGCTGGCCCAGGAAGTGTTTCTGGACCAGAGGAATTCTTACTTGGGCTTTGATGTTACCGAGGTTGTGTTTTGTTGGTTTTCTCCTCCTGGATCCCCTCGGAGGACGCGCTATACAATCAAGGTGCTCGGTGTGGAGCTTGCTGCTGTGTCCCCCGGGCAGAAGCGCAGAGGATGTGTCCCTGCAGAGCTGGCTCAGGTGACACAGCCACAGCTCTTTCTAGGAACAGGCTGCTTCCCAGCCAGAGGGAGTGTTCTGGGTGTACTGGATGTACTGGGCTGCCTTTGCTCTGAGTTCCTGCTTCACCCCTCCTCCCACTGCTCTTCCTGACACAGCAGCAGTCTGGGACTGTCGGGGCTGGGAGGGGAGAGGCTGCTGGTCTTTAGGTGAAGTGGGGAACACATTGCATTGCGGAGAGAGGAATATTTCCCTGACAGAAGCTCAGCAGAGGAGCTGCCCCGGCGGCTCAGGGCAGGGCTGAGCGCTCTGAGTCACTCTGAGCCGGGCTCACGGATGTTCCCCTCGGCACTGGGCAGCCTCTCTTCTCCCCCAGAAGGGCAATGGCTGCTCAGACCAGCAGCCCTCGTTGCAGCTCCTCGTGACCTGGTGTCAGATCGTTCCCCTCCCTCTGCTTTTCCCGTCTAGGTTTGTGTTTAAGCGCTTGACAGGACAGGCGACTTCTTGGAGAGGTTCTGTGGGCAGGGTCTGAGTTCCTCAGGGACTCTTTGATGTGCTTTTTGTCACCTTCTGCACAGCACAAGTATGACAGGAGAGTTCATATTTTCTGTGAAAATTCCCCAGGTCTTTCCCTAATCCCTCTTCTGTTCCTGCTGCTGTGTGAGAGCATTAGTGCTGAGATGAATAACTTAAGCCTAAGCCCCTTTTCACACCTAATCTCAGGCCTAAAATTAACGTTCTTCTGCAGTTAGGAATACAATAGAATGTAGAGTTCATCCAAAAAGAGACACCTGATTGTCCCATTCCAGTGGCTCTGTGGTCCAGGAGGATTTATCAGGGCACACTCCAACCCAGAGGGATGACAGATTATATTTGGTGTTTGAGGACAACACCCTGAAGTAAAGAGATGTGGATTGATAAATTGAAGGGTCTGAATCAAACCATGAAGCAGAAAGGAATGACTTAGGTGGAAAATGAATGTATTGAGCTAATGAATCATTTTGAGGCAAAACAAGAAATTAAATGTACGCTGAAAGCTGGCACATTAAGAAAAGGGCTGCGGGTTTTTATCCATTTTGCATTTCAAAATGCTGAAACAAAGTATGTCGGATGGTGAAATTCCATTAAGAAATAATGCTGTGAGCAGGGAAACCAGGATTTGGTTAACAGGAAATGGGGGCCTTGCTTCTCCTCCCAGAGCAGCTGGGGACTGCCTTTGTGCCATGGGGCAAATGATGGTTGGGTGCTGATCTCTGGGGGAAGGGCAGAGGGCAGAGCTCATCGTGCCTGACAGCTCCTAGCAGGAGAGAGGAAGCAAGGGGCTGGCCTTTTCTTCCCAGAATTTGGCACAGGACGGTGATTCCGGGTGTTCTGACAGCCTGGCAGGGGGATGGAAGGTGTGGTATGGGCATGGAGCTGTGCCAAAGGGAATTGTCAGCTTTTCATTCTGGAAGGGAAGCACTTTGGATCTCAGAATTCCCATTCCAGGGCAGCTCCTGCCCTGCTCTCCCAGCCAGCCTTCCCACAGCTACCGGTCCCAGGCTCTGGGAAGACCCTTCCAGTGAATACGTTGGCTTTTTGTACAAAAACATTTAAAGAAATCCTGTGGTGGAGCCTGATAATTCGGATTGCTTTAGGTCATGACGAGGTGACTGTCAGTGAACTCATTCTTGGTTTCCACCTGCAGAGGGGCTGGGCCGTGGGGCAGCACTGGTGTCATGTGTTGGCACGACTTGGGGTGGGGCTGGCATGTTGGGGGTGACATGGCAGGAGCTGGGTGACTTCGACAGGCCGCCTGCTGTGCTGACACTGCTGTCCGTGGTGCTGAGCCCTGTGCCCCACCCAGGCTGTGGCACCTTCAAGATGCTTTTTGCTCCGGGCTGCCATCAAACGCAAGCAGGAGCAGCTCTGGACTGGTGGCATTCCCGAAATAGGGAAGGGTACACGACCCTTTCCCCCCACTCCTTTCCAATCCCACCTGTGCACTCAGGTGTTACCTCCAGTTCAGCTCTCTCCTGGCCACAATGAATTCTCTTTTCTCTTGGATATTTTGAGAAATTGATGCCAAGAGTGTTGACAGAACGAGAGGACTTAAGCTGCACCAAGGGAAATATAGGTTGGATATTAGGAAAAAGTTTTTTTATGGAAAGGGTGATAAAGTACTGGAATTGTCTGCCAGGGGAGGTGGTGGACTTGCCATGCCTGGATGTGACTCCAGTCTTAATCCCATTTTTAAAAAAGACTGGATGTGGCACTCGGTGCCATGGTTTAGTTGAGGTATCAGGGCATGGGTTGGACTCGATGATCTTTGGAGGTCTCTTCCAACCTGGTGATGCTGTGAAGGAGCAGCAGCTTTTGCTGGCACCTGAAGAGGGAAGCGTGGGTCTCTCTGGGACAGGTAAGGTGCACCTGCCTGGCCGGGTGAGCAGGAGCTGAGCCCAGCTGCCCACTCCGAGGGCACAGCAGTGAGGTCCTCTCTGCTCGGTTCACAGCGGGTGCGTTTAGGAGGGGACCGAGCTCTGCTGCTTTGTGTCTGAGAGAGCCAAACCTGCTGAGTCTGTTCCCTGGCACGCAGTCCTCGCGCTGCTCTGTACACAGAGGAATAAGATAAAATAGCTTCCTCCTCCTCATGTTGCTACCGAAAAACAGCGATGGGGGAAAAAAATAATCCTTCAGCCCCTGCCCTGCCTGTGGTGATAAGAGCAGCTCAATCCTTCTTTTGACAGAATCAGGCAAGGCAATTTCATTATTTAGCAAACAAAGCCCTTTCAGAGATTTCTGCATTGTGGACGTTTTCTCCCTGCTTTTGCACCAAATTTGTTGCAGCAGCAAGGCCAGAGAGTTTGCCTTGACTCCCCTCACTACCAAAATAAATGAACAGGGCAGGATTGTTCCACTGAGCAGCCGTGACTGGGGAGAGAGAAGAAGGAAGGAGATGGTACATGCCGACAGCTCTAAACTGATTGCAGGGAGGATTGCTATGTATGAGAGAGTTCAGGGGGGAAAGAGGAGGAAGTCACAGAGGCAGCCAAGGCTCGCAGGATGGCCAGAGCCAAGCTGAAGAATTCCCCTTCAGAGAGCAATTCCCGTGTCAAAACTGTCCCACCAGCGACGACAGAAGATGTCCACGGGGTGAGCCCCTTGTTACCGTCTCGGAGGATGGGATCCATGGGGAGTGATGTCGGACAAAGGTATTGCAGGACTGCAGTGGTGCGTGGGGAGGCTGGGTGGGGGAGGCAGCACCTTTTATCTTTTAAATGAGAGGGAAAGGATTAGTGCCTCCACGGGCTGGAGGGGTGGTGGATCAAATCCTTCGGATAGCTGTGTTAAAGAGCCACGCCAGCTCCAAAGTTGTGTTATGAAATAGGGTGCTGGAGCAGAAGGAAATCAGATCCTTTAAATATTTTATAGGTGCTTCTTGATTTTTTTTTTTATTTTATTATTTTTTTTATATGCCTAAAGCATGTCTGAATGGCAGCCTGAGACCGTGGGGCTGCCACACACCACTGTTAACTTGCGCTGCACCTTCCCTGTGCAGTATAAACCCCAAGCTTATTTACACTGCTAACGCCACGGTATGCACTGTACATAAGCACCATGTTTGCATGGCAGGAGAGATGCTCGGTCCCCCATCTGAGCAATAATTTATTTGTAGCTGCAATAAAAATAAAAAAAAAAAATAAAAAAGCTGCCATAGGAAATGCTGCAGCCTTCCTGCAAGCACACAGCTGAATGTACAGTGAGGAAGGAGCTGTTTTTCAGGAGGAGGAAAATGCTTCACGCTGCACTGGGATTCCAGTGATTCAGAAGGAGCCAGGTCCCCTAGTTACGATGAGGATGCAAATGTCACTAATTCAGTTCTTGTTCTGTTCGTTCCATTTTTTGTTTGGTTTTTTTCCGCCATCCTCTCAGCCTTTCAGCCCATCCCTGCTGCCTCACCTGTGACTGTGTACTGTATGTCTTCTAGGATGTCATTTGGTGCAAATAAGCACGGTGGGAAAGCTCCTGCTCAGGGGGAATTTTACTTGTCTGGCTTTAGGCTGGAAGGAATTAATGCCTCAGCTTCTGCCTCTTGGCATATCTGGGGGGAGGGTGGCACCGAGCCAGGGCCAGCAGCTGCGGTGCCCGCCGGGGAAGCCGAGGAGGGAGGTGTGTGCTGGGGAGCACCGGCGTGGCTGCTGCCGGTGCCGAGCCGTGCCGGGCACATGCCTCTGTCTCCAGGTCTGGGAGGCAGAGTCCTGGTGCCCTGGGAACTGCGGGTGCGTGTCCCTGGCGTGGTGTGCCAGCGCTCCAGATGGCACCGGTGCCGGGGCTCTGGTGAGCAAACACTCGGAGCTGGTGGGGCGCTGCCTGTGGCTCTGCCGGGCAAGGGCTTACACGTGTGAAGGCTGAGAATGGGCATGGTGGGAATGCAGGGGGAATAAATCCCTGGATGCTCCAGGATTCCACACATTTCCCAGGGAATGGTGTGGTCTCAATGTTTTGACAGTCTGGGTCTTCTCCCAGTGCTGGTCAGACTGTTTGTGGTCTGGTTTTGTGCCTTGCTTTCATTGCTGTGAAAAAGACACCAAAGCTGGAGCTGTCCTGGGGGTACCTGAATCTCTGAGGGCACATCCTGAGCAATGCTGTGGGCAAAGCCTTTGGAGCAAGACTGCTTCCTCTCTGTGCTCTTCCAAGTTCTGGTGGTGTCCCCTCAGAACAGGGTCGGTGGTCAAACCAGATGTGTGGGGGCCAGAAAAAAACAGCTGGGAGACTGCTACAAACTCATTCCACTCATCTGCAGTGATTAAACCTGCAAGAGGGGCTTCTCCTCTCTGGCACCCAGGGGCTTGGTGGATTCCTGCCCAAGTCCAGGGGGCCAAACCTTCATCCCAGGGCTGATCCTCCTTGACTTTTGTGAGAACACAGCATAAAGTAGGGATGCTGCGGGGCACCATTGGATCTGGAGGGCAGCAATTCCAAAAATCGCATCGCTACGGTGTTCGGGTGGACCCTCGAGAGAAGGTGCCCCAGGGCTGTATAAAGACCCAGTTACCTGGGTTTCACTGGAATTTTAAGTGATTTGCTGCAATCTTGTTGAGGAGCAAGGTGCCTTGCTGTGAGGTAGAGGAGTTGGTGGAATGCTTGGACACCCCTGTGGCAGCGGGCAGAGCCCTGCCAGACCAGCTCACTATGTCTGAATTCCCAACTGCCAGGATCTCCTCCTTCCCTGGGCTCTGCTTCCCAGCAATGAGTTGGCAATTAAGGTTGAGATTTCTGCACTTCTCTTCCACTGCTGCAACAAAGGCAGGAAGATTGGTTTGGGAGTGATGAATAGTGAGTTTGAGATGCTTCGTGCCTCCCAAAGCCCGACTCAAGCGGCGTTACCAAGTTAGCAGCGACAATTGTCCCTGGGAGCTGGGAGTGAATTTCCAGGTGGTGGTGGAAGGAGATATGTGTTACAGGGTGTTCTCAGGATGCAAATGATTCCTCCCGATGATTGAAGCCAGGGGAATTTATTCTCACCTACTTTATTTACCTCCTTACTCTGAGTCATTGCAGCATCTCAAAGCTTTTAGGGGTTCCCAGTCAAAACAGGAGGAAAGGATTTGAATTCATCTGAGGTAAAACCACTCCACAGCCTGGGAGTAAAAAGGGGAATTCAGGACTGCCCCTGGGCATCCGGGACAGGGATATTTTCCTATGTCTGGTGACCTGCAGGGGGGATGGGACCAGCCCAGGCTGCCGTGTGTAGGTATCCTCCACCGAAGAGGCTTGGAGTTATTTCTGTGTGCCAGGGAGTGCTGTGAGATGGGGATGGAACTGGGGAGCCTCCTGGCCATGCCAGAGGGCAGGCTCAGCTGCAGACCAGCTGCCTGGGCACTGAGACTCCCCTGGCACCAGGTGATAGTGACTGGAACCAGCCAGGAGAGGCTGAGTCTTTTCCCTGCAAGCCAGGCTTTTTCCTGAGGCAGGTTTGTCCCTTGTGCTGGGGAGGATTTGAAAGGGAAAGGTGTGAAGGGAAGCAGAGCTCCAGAGAGCACTCTGTGCTTGGGAAGGAGCTGCTGGCAGGAGGCAGGATGTGCAAACATCTGTTTGGATCCCATTCCATGGACCGGTGATCTCCCTGTAGCACCCGAGGTGTGGGTTTAGAAACACAAACCAAGGTTTTTACGAGATAACCGCGTCCTGTTTGTGCAGCTCCGCTGGAAGCAGGGGAAGCTCTGACCACTGCCTGTCCCAGGGCACACTGGGACTCCGGAGGGATTGCAAACATTCCCATTTGGTGCCTGGTTTGGACGCTCTGCCCCAGGCCTTGGCAGGGCTCTGTGTCCCCTGTGGGCCCCCCCTCACCTCCTTCAGTTGTGTTTGTTGGGCTGCTGATAACAGAATTGTGAACTGCTGAGGTTTGGGAGGAAGATTAGCATTGCAGAAGAGCTGAGGTTGGAGAGGACCTGGAGGGCTCTGCTCCAAAGCTAGACTGGCTTAAAAGTTGTCCCAGCTGGCTCAGGACCAGTCCTGCTGAGTTTTGAATATCTCTCTGGACATTTCTCAGCTTCTTTGGGTGCCGGGTGCAGGGTTTGGTCATTCTCAGGGTGAATAATTTTTCCCTTGCTGCATCTTGTACCTGTTCCCTCTTGTCCTTTCGCTGTGTGTCCCAGAGGAGCCTGGCTGCTCCTTTCCAAGGCAGCAGCTGGATCCTTCCCTCCCTTTCTTTCTCCTTCAGGCTGCACACTCCCACCCCCCGCAGCCTTGCCGCGTCTCTCAGTTTGAGATATTTTTGGCAGGAATAAATGGGACTCTGCTTCAGCCCTGTTACAGTCAACAAGGTGGCTGGAGTCTCCTCAGTGGGAAAGAGCAGCACTCTGCTAGGCTGAGTTTAACACGGGGTTCTTGGAGGTAAAGCGCTCCAGAGAGTGAGGACTTCACCCAAATATGTCTGAAAATAGAATTTCTGAACGATGGATGTTTGATCCCCCCAGGGGCAGCCTGGTATTAACAAACAGGACTTGCTAAATGTGGTTTTTTTGCCTGTCACTTGCACACAAATGAACCACAGAGAGGTCCAGTCTGGCCAAGGAAACCACTAGAGCCACTGAGTCCTTGCAGGAACTCTCCAGGTGATGCTCTCCATAGGACAAAATTCCCTGCTGAACCATTGCTGAATTCCCCCCTGCGGGGACAAGAAGTCAATTTATTTATTTTTAACATTTCTTTAACAAAAGCTTTTTCCAGCAAAGACCTTTCAGAGCCCTCTCTCTGTGCTCAGCAAATGCCATATGCTGGTTTGCTGCCTCAGCCCTGGGTGAGGTGGTTTTGTGCAGGAGAAATGCTGTGCCAGGGACATCCCCTGAGTGGGGTTTGCCCACCCCTGCCCTGCTCCAGCCTTGGGTCTTCTGCTGCTTCTCTCCTGGCTGGGGGTTTATACCAGAAATCCGAGCAGGGCTGAGTCCGGGGGTGTCAGGATGGTCTGTGCCAGACCTGGCCCCTGCACTGCTCTCTCTGAGCTGGGGCCATCAACAGCACTTTGTGAGGGCGGGCAGGACCCAGCGTCGCTGGGGGAGCCTTTGTGGAGAAGATCTGAAAGAATCTGGGGGATCCAACACCTTTTGCTTGTGAAGCACGTTGGCCTGGATGTGCTTTGCTCTGCTGGGCTGGGCAGCCCTGGCTGGGGTGTGTTTCTGGGGGTATCTCTGGGTGGAGGGCCCTGGGGTTTGCTGAGGGGCCTGCCTGTTTGCTGGGTGCTCCAAAGTGGAGCGTCTCCCAGCCTTGCCCTGGCAGCACCCAGCCCACGGGCTGCTCTCAGCGTTGGGCTCCAAGCATCCCCTGGGTGCGTGCCAGCTGTCCCCGTGGAGGGCTGGCACCACCGCCCCTGCCAACCTTGGATGTGCTTCCCTTGGGCTCTTCTGCCAGGCCAGGGGGGAAGCGCGGCCCTGCTCACGCTTCTGGGCGTTCCTTTGGGGAATGCTGAGGGTGTTCCCAGGGTAGGATCTCTGCAGCAATCGGCCAGGCGGCTCGGCTGCCGGGCTCGGCTCTCAGGGCAATATGCAAATGCACGGATCCTGGCGATCAGCACACGATCCCAGATCCCGCTGGCAGCGCAGGGAGCTGCCATCCTTCACACCGAGCTGAGCCGTTCAGCGACAGGCAGCGATCCCACCCCGGGCTGCAGAGTCGGGGCTTGAGCCCGGCTCTTCTTTTCCTTGCCCCGAGCTGCTGGAACGGCCCCGAGCCCTGCTCATCCTCCCGGTTTTGTCACCACTCCTGTGCAGGGCCAGCACTGACATCACCGTGTCCCATCCAGGCCTCAGCCCTGAGCTCCCTCCGGTTTTCGGGTGTGTTTGTGGCAGCTCCTGCGTCCGTGTCCCCATCTCTCAAACCCCACTCCGGCAGAAAGCGTTTGCCCTGTGGGCACGGGGCAGTGCCACCCCCCGAGCTGGCTGCTGGAGGGGAGCAGGCTGAGGTTTGGAAGGGCTGAGCTCTCCTCCCACGGCTCCTGGGGAGCCGCCAGCAGCGCTGAGGATCTCGGTGCCCTACATAGCCCTGACAGGCAGACACGATCCTCAGATCCTCACCTAAGGATGCCACATTCGGCACTCGCACTTGGGCTTCTGCTCTGTTTATTTTAGGATCCTCATTCCCATCAGGTCTCATCAGGGCACAGGGATTAGCATGTTCCTCCCCCAGG
Source organism: Tichodroma muraria (assembly GCA_013390105.1). Lineage (NCBI taxonomy): Eukaryota > Metazoa > Chordata > Aves > Passeriformes > Sittidae > Tichodroma > Tichodroma muraria. The sequence continues at coordinate 6,923 of WAAG01043531.1, read as the reverse complement.
GGAGGCCTTCCTGCTTGCTGTAAGAGTGGCACCCCTCTGTGGTCCGTGGCACACCGGGGTCTCTTATCCCACCTCTAAACTTGTCCACATTCCTGCCCCCACAAGGATCCGTCACTTGTCAGGACTGCAGGAACTCATTTAGCTCTTTAGCAAAGGCAGAGAGCTGTGTGTCAGAGCAGCCTCAGCATCTCTTCTTGCCTGGCTTGGCAGTGCCTGCCCTCTCCATCTACCTGAAAGGAGCTTGTAGCCAGGTGGGGTCGGTCTCTTTTTCCAAGTAACAATCACTAGAATAAGAGGAGGTGGCCTCAAGTCATGCCAGGGGAGATTTAGGTTGGATTTGGGGCAAAATTTCTTTACCAAAAGGGTTGTCCAGCCCTGGCATAGGTGGATTCCTCATCCCTGGAGGGGTCTGAATGATATGCGGTTGTGTGTTCGGGGACATGGCTTAGTGGTGGGCTTGGCAGTGCTGGGGGTATGGTTTGGTGATGGATTTGATGGCCTTTCCAACCTCAGTGCATCTGTACCTGATTCTGGGAGAGGCACAACTTTCTGGGAGGTAACTGCAGGCCAGGCTGGGCACTGGGCTGGGGACAGCCCGTCGGGCTGCAGCGAGCGCCGCTGCGGCTCTGGCACCGCGCCTGCTCCTTTCCAAACTTTATGTGTTTGAGTTGTGAGATGGCTTTTGCAGAGGAATGCCAAGGAGAAGTACTCCTGTGATTAAAGCTGGGCCCTGGGGAGGCGGCCGGGCCCGCGCTGCCAGTGAGCTGCCTGCTGCCCGTGCGGCTGCCCCGGAGCCAGCGGCGCCTGAGCCTGTCCGTGTGGCACCACTACAGCTGTCTGCAAGTGCCTGGAGCTGCTTCTGGCTTTTCCAGGTGCCCACCAGCACAGCTGGCTGAGTTCTTCCACACCAGGGGTGCTGGAGGCTCAAGCCCCTTCCCTGGGGTCATATTTGCTCCAACCCGCAGCCGGGAAGGGGAGCTGCCCTCCCCTCCCCTCTCGCACGGGTTTGTGAGCAGACGTGTGCCTCTTCCTCTCGCTTTCCCCTTCCTCTTGCTCGTTCCTTCTCCCCCTCTTTACTTTCTTTTTTCATCTCCTCCCATCTGTCCTTCTCACATCAGGCTATTTTGGGCTGAGTTTCTCACTGTCAGTATGGTAGGAACCGTGGTGCAGCTCCTGTCTCTAGAGGATGAACACTGCTTTGGGAAGCCTCCCCAGGCACTTACCTTGCTTGGCCCATCTTCACCTCTCTGCCTTGACCCTGTCTCGAAGGCATTTCAAGATCAGGGTGAAAAGGCATTAAATCCTTCCCAGAGCCAAGAGAGAAACTCATCAGATTTAATACCTTTCCACCTCAGTCTTGAAATGCCTCTGAGCCTTGCAAGTGGTTATTAAAGCAGCCTGAAGCCAGGAGTGGTGTTGGCAGGTCATTACTTGTGTCTGTAACTTCCAGAGGCTTCAAGTCAAGGCATGAATTTTTTTGTTTGTTTGTTTGTTTGGAAATGATGGCTGTAAATTGAATAGGAAATGCACCACCAGAAGTGAATTTTTAATGCTCTTCATTTACCAAAAATTCCAGAGACAGTGGTGAAGGCACAGAGTTTGCTGGGAGGGAGCAGGTCCCTGTGTGAGCTGGGCTGAGCTGCTGCTGTGCTTTGCTGCTCTCTCCCTCTGAGCATCCTGGAGCACTTGGAACACAGGGACAGCATCTGGCCTCAAATTATCTGCATGAGGCACACAAGCTAAATGCCACCCAGGTCCCACAGCACCCCGGCAGAGCTGGAGGAGAGCTGGGGCTTGGGGCTGGCTGCCTTCCCCCCTGGAGAGAAGGGAACTGGTTCTGCTGCCCCAGTTCTTGGGGTACTGGAGCCAAGGGGTGCTGTCACAGCCCTGCCCAGCTCAGGGGGGACCTGCCTTTGCTGGGAGGTGCTGGAGTCAGAGCTGAGGAGGCAGGATGAGGTGGAAGGTGCTGCTCAGCCGAGGAGCTGCCTCCAGCACGGGTGGGCAGGTGATTGCTCTCTCTTTTACATAAGCAAGCTTTATTATGGCTCTGTTCTAATTATAAATGTGCCTTTGTCTCCTCACCTTCTAATAAAACCTTCCCCTTTTGTGAGGGGCTGTAGCTTGAAAGGTGGGGGCAGACCTGTCTCTGAAGCAGCCAAGAAGTTCCTTCCCTCTCTGCTCCTGTCTTTTCTCCCCACCCTTCCCTGCTCTGCTCCTCTCTGGGAGATGCTGCTTGTGCCAGGCAGCAGCTTGGCATCGTGGTTCATGCTTGGCAGCACCAGGACAAGGGGCCTCTGCTTCCCCTGTCTGGGACACCTCTGCTCTCCCAGCCCTGGATCCTGGAGGAGGAGCAAAGGTCGTTTCGCCGCCTGTGCCGTCGTTGTTTTCCGTGGGAATGAGATGAGCCAGGGTTTGTCTGTTCTCATGGAGCCAGATCTGGATGAAATAAAAAGGTCAATTTGAAGTAGATTATCTAAAACACGTTAAAAGCCAGCGTAACCTTTCTGACTCCATTAAGTGGCTTTAGTTCTGTATATTGTAAATCACTGTTAAAATGGTTTTGGGAGCTGGAAAATGGCTGTTTTCCAGATGAGATTTGGAATGATTTTTAGTTTTCTTAGAGAAATCTCCATATTTTCTCGGCAATTGGACTGTTGATGAGAATTTGGGTGCCTGGTGGGAATAAGGAGAGGTTTCAGGAGGTACCTCAAGTCACTTCTTCCTTCTGTGACCAGCACAGCAAAGTTCACTCATTTGTGAGCCAAAAGCACCTTTTTGTAACAAAAAAAAAGGGTTATTTCATTGCATGTGCTTTAACCATGGCACAGAGTGACCAAAACCACCCTTGGGGAGGTTTATGTCTGTCCATGACTTTGGAATCCCTATTGTTCGTGGTGCCTCCATGTCAGTGAGGTGTTTATTCCCCTGCTGAGGTGTTTATTCCTGTGACTTTGGGGGAAGGAATCTTGGGAATCTCCCTGGCTCATCCCAGTTCTCCAGAACCTTCAGGACCCCACTGATTGCTGTGGTTTTGTGCCTTTGCTGTTTGGCTTTCAGGAGGGGTGTTCTGCAGCTGGAATTAGCTCCTGTTCCTCCTCTCTTCCCAGCTGCCAGCTGGCTCCAGATTAGGAGAAAACCAAATAATTTGCTGATTCTTTCCCCATAAACATCTCTGTGAGGCATAAAAGGCCACTGCTCAAAACCAAAGGCAGGCGGAGGGGCCCGAACAGCCCCTGCTGCTAACGTGGGATAATCCAATTTAGCTGGAGGGAGCCTGAGCTGGCAGGCTCCTTCCCGAGGCACTGCTCTGCAGCTGGAGGAAATCCGGGATGCTGGGCAGGAATAAATGCCAGGGCTGCTCCGAGGCACAGCACAGCTGTAGAGCCACCCCAGGGCTTGTTCTTGATGTGAGAGGTGGCCCAAGAGACCACTTGGTGTGAATTGGCTTAATGCTCCAGAAGTGGTGCAGGAGAAAGCTGGAAATGAGCAGGGAAGATGGCAGGAGGGAGCAGGGCAGGAGCTGAGCCCAGAGGAGGAAAGGCTCTGGGGAGATCCTACAGCACCCTCCAGTATCTAAAGGGGCTCCAAAAGAAAGACTTTGGGTAAGGGCCTGGAGTGACAGGACAAGGGGGAATAGCTTCACACTGACAGAAAGCAGGGCTAGAATAAATACTGGGGAGAAATCCTTCCCTGGGAGGGTGGGGAGGCCCTGGCACAGGGTGCCCCATCTCTGGGAATGTCCAAGGCCAGGTTGGACTGGGCTTGGACCAACCTGGGCTAGAGGAAGGAGGGACGAGCTCCTCCCCAGCCTCTGCACAGACCAGAGCCCAGGAGCAGGAGCAAAATAAATCCTGTCCCAGAGAGGCTGCTCCTCGTAGCTGAGGGATGGATCAGCTCCCTTTGGCCTCGCATTTCTGCTGAAATGTGAATTTATTGCTTTTATTTAATTTGAACTGTGCTGGAGTGCTGCGGACTCGTAAAGCAAAAGCAAAATGCAAGGGAAATCTTTATGGTCTGCAGCGGCCCCTTGGCTTTGCTGATATTTCTCGGTGTCCCTGGCTCGCAGTAAATAAGGAAAGGAGAGAGGGCACTGCTGGAACAGGGAAGGGCTCAGGCAGGCTCAGATAATGATGGGGACCTGGGCCATCCCAGGGTGTCATCATTTTCACAAGGGGATTTTTTGCTTTGCAGCTGTAACTGCTGTGTTTGATAGCCCTGTGCTGTCTGTCTGTCTGTCTGTCTGTGGGATGTACAGTACACGGGCACAGGCCCTTTGCCTCCCACCCACTCCTGTTTTTCTCTGTGTTCTTCCTTCCTTTGCCTTGAACCCCTCACCGCCCTCATCGTTCCTCTATGTTATCTAATTTGATTTTTGGTTTATTTTTTATTCTATTTTCTTTTCCCTTCTCTGCTCGTCACTCATGTCTGTAAAACCAGCCCAGGAGAGGCACAGTGCTGAGTTCCTAAAAGCACCGATCCTTCAAAGTCTCATTTCTCTGCACCGAGTGTGGCACCGATTAGAGGCAGAGCAGCGACGCAGTTTGCGAGGCTCATTTAAAAAAAACAAACAAACAAAACCCAAAAAGGGCATAAAACAGGCATAAAACCTGATTTTATCCATGGAACCGAGTCCTCAAAGGGGCTGTAGCTGGCAAAGCCACCAGAGCATCACTGAGAGCTGAGCAGGGGCAGGTCCCAGGCGTGGTGTGACCTCGGCTGAGCGCTTGGGTGGCCTCTTGTCCCTGCGGCGCCGGCGTTCCCGGCGGGACGGCCCCAGAGGTGCCGCTTTGGAGCCGGGGCTGTGCATTCCCTCACCCTCTGTGCTGCTCTCGCTCTTAGGCCTCCCGCCGAGGATTTCAGCGTGGATTCCTCCTTCTCACAGTAAGTTCTCCGCCCGCGATTCCCGGCGCCGCGGGGAGGGACGAGGGGCAGTGGCTTGCCCTGGGGAAAAGCCGACCCCGTTGTCCAGAGGACAAAATCCTCTTGGAATTTGAGGTGTTTGGTGCACGTGGTGAGCTGAGGTTTTTGGGCAGTGCCTGCTGCCGAGAATGGTGGTTAACCTTGGCTCTAAATTGCCGTGGGTTGAAGTGGATCCTTCATCCATGGAAGTGTTCCAGGCCAGGACGGATGTGGTTTGGAACAGCCTGGTCTAGTGGAATTGTTCCTGCCCATGGCTGGAACCACATGAACTTTAAATGTCCCTTCCAACCCAAACCAATCTGTGGTTCCATGATTTTCCTGCTTTTAAGGGAGCTGATAAGCTCTGGGCACCAAGGAATTGTGTATGGGAGCAGCAAATCCTTCAGTGGTCCCCACCATGGGGGGGATTCTCTGCTCCCAGGGACAGACATGTTTCTTGAGGAAGACTTGATAGCAGCAAATTGGCAATTATCCATTAACGATGAGCTCCATGCACAGCCCTAATTAAACAATGCAGATTCATCAGCGCAAGCAATTACAGGAGCAGACTCATGAGTGTCAGCCTCCAATGTTGCAAAACAAATAGGCCAAAGGAAACACAGCATGTCATCCCATTGCTGCTTCCCTTTTGGGGTTTTAACCTTTAGTAGAAGTATAATTATTTCATTGAGGAGCGAGTGGTGCCACTGCCCAGCCATGAGCACCATCCAGACCTTGGATGGGAGATGCTGCCCCATCCTGGCAGTGTCCAAGGCCAGGTTTCACAGGGCTTGGAGCACCCTGGGATAGTGGAAGGTGTCCATGCCCACAACAGGGAAGAGGATGAGCTTCAAGGTCCTTCCAGCCCAAAATATTCTATTATCTACAACTTGAATCCCTGAGTGTGTCCCTGTTTCCTCCAGTGTTTAGTTTGGTGCCTGGAAATGAGCTCTGCAACTGCTGAACACAGTTGGAGAGGGATTACAGCTGCCTTCAGGGAATGAGGAATCGATAAAAATCCCATTTCCATTGCAATGTCCTCCCTAATAAAAAATTATATATATATATATATATATATATGAACTAAAAGTCAAGCAGGAGGTTTCTTTAACGTCTCTTCAGGCCCATGAAGCCCTTCCTGCATCTGTGTCAGCCCTTGTCCCACTGGCACACAAGGGTTAGTGGGATAAGTTCAGGGCATGGTGCAAGATAAATGGCCCTGGAGGCCAAACCTATTCTTGGATAGGGTTTTTCCTGTAGTGACTGCTTGGAGTTTGCTTTTCATCCCCAAAAATAAAACTGCAGCATTACTGCTGGAGCCAGGATGACATTACCTGCACCCAGCTGGGTTTAATTTGCTGCAGAGTGGTTGGCAATATCAATTCTTTCTTCGGGCAAAAAAAGCACACTCCATAATAAAACAGGAGGTTTTCTTTGTTTTCTTTTCTGATTGATTCCCATGATAAATGCATGAAACATTGAAGAAATGAACCTTTGGGCTTGAGGGGCAAGATGTGCCACAGCATCCTGGTCCCTGGTCGGTGTTTATTGGTGTCTGCTGCTCTGTGATGAGCCTTGGCATGTGCTGTGCCAGGGAAACTCATTCCTGCTGCTGCCGGGGATGGGAGGGGCAGCTGCCTTCCCACGGGGCTGTGACAGTGCCATGGTGACTCTGGCAGTGCCATGGTGGCTGTGATGGTGGCACAGTGGCTGTGACAGTGCCGTGGTGGCTGTG
>WAAG01043530.1:0-15400 GCA_013390105.1 Tichodroma muraria | reverse complement strand
CTCTCTTTGTTTCCTACTTCTTAGCACTCAAGGACATCCTGAGCCAGACATTTTTCCTATCCTGACTGGACCTGATGATATTTCTGACCTCAGACTCTTTCACTGAGCTCTCTTCATCTCTAGAACATTCAGCATTTACGATATCTTGTGCAGAGGTGTTCAAGAGCCAACCTACATTTGAAGGAAATAGACAGTTACTACATTGCTGTTGTGGAAGCTGGCACCCACCTCTTTCATTCAAGGCATCCTTATTCTTGCACTGAGAACTGATTTTTGTTTTAAAGATGCTAAGGTCTTCTTTGTCAGCCACTTGAATTTGGTCACACCTCAAGAGTAAATTTGGCTTTGATGTCTTTCCAGATAGCCACAAAATCCGTCCTGCAAACCGGGGGAAGACTACAGACTCCAANTCTCTTCATCTCTAGAACATTCAGCATTTACGATATCTTGTGCAGAGGTGTTCAAGAGCCAACCTACATTTGAAGGAAATAGACAGTTACTACATTGCTGTTGTGGAAGCTGGCACCCACCTCTTTCATTCAAGGCATCCTTATTCTTGCACTGAGAACTGATTTTTGTTTTAAAGATGCTAAGGTCTTCTTTGTCAGCCACTTGAATTTGGTCACACCTCAAGAGTAAATTTGGCTTTGATGTCTTTCCAGATAGCCACAAAATCCGTCCTGCAAACCGGGGGAAGACTACAGACTCCAAAAGATTTGGTGGCATCATTGAGGGGTTAACTCTGAAATCCTAACATACTCTTCCTGGAGAAACTCTATCACACTGGGATTTTAGATCAATCTGCTGCTTATTGCCTTTGCAGCTATAAAAAATATAGGCCCAAATATTCCTTTTGCCCTTTTTTTACTGCCCAAGGAATCATTTAATAAAGTCTTCATAGGGCTGATTGAATTTTATAAGCAGCCTTTCCATGGTTGTTTATTTGGTTTCCCCTGCTTCATTGTTGTTCCCACCCTTTTCTGCAAGTAAGCTAATGTATTTAATGCCTTCTGGCATGAATGTTCAGCACAGTTGGGAATTCTGGCTGAACAGGAGCAGAAAGCAAATTCTGAATCCCTAATTGCTTTCATCACAAGAAAGGGGACTTGTGGAGCTTTTTGTAAATAGTTCTGGTGTATGTGACCCAGTGAATGACACTGAACCACGGAGGTCAACATCTTAGTCCTGAAGAGTTAACAACCTAATCCAAGATAAAGGCTTGACAAGTCACAGCAGCAGAGCACATAGGAGTCAGGATGCCAGGGTTGGCTAAGATAAATGCTGTATAGTTTCAGAAAAAGTTTGTAAAGCCACAAGTCATTCAAATTTTTGCTTGCTTGTTTTCACATGTAAATAAATGCAGGCATGTTCCCCTGGCTATGAGCAACTGGTACTTTGCTTCACTAACACAATCAACATGGATCTCAAAGCCAGCCACGAAGAAACAAGGGGTGATTTCAGAGCTTAACATGGGGACACACTTTCATTTGAAGAAAACAAAAACAGGAACAAAGAAATTGTTGCTTTGATGGCGTAAGGAACAGCAAATACGTTATTTGCACACAGTCCCACGCAGGACAGGAGCAGCACAAAAGACAACAAAATAGTTAAGAATCATAAACTCGGCATACTTTCCTCACTCTTGGTAGGGCCTTCATTTCTCACCACACAGAAGCTATGCTTTTCCCTCCATCATTTGTGATTGCAGCTATTGTTTAAGTAGCTGTGAGGAGCTGAGAGCTCCCCTCAAGCACTGTGCCAGTCACAGTCTCAGAGGCTGGAACACTCGACACATGCACCACTGTGGGTGCCCCCAGTGCCCAGCCCAAACAGCAATTCACAAAATAACAGATCAGTCTGGGAAAAGGTGCTGGAGGAAAGTTCAAACCATACAGAATTATGACACTTGAACTCCCCCCACATTCAGGACTAACACATTACTTCAGTGAAAATGCAGTCAGAGCTAAGAGTGGCACTCCTGAGGCACACTCCTACCTGGGAAGATGACATCCACTGTCAGCCAGCACAAATCTGCAGGCAGGATTTAGCGACATGGTTTATCCAGTCCATGGGTCTTCATTTGAGTCTATACAGAAAAAAAATGGGACTGGTCGAGCGTGGCTGAAGTAGATCTCACAGGTGACTGGATTTCCTAAGTTGTTGTATGGCTCACACAGCAGGGTCTTGGTTTTGGCTGGGGCCTCTGAACATCACCTTGAAAGAGAAAGTCAGGTATTTCAAAGTTGTAGATCTTAGCAGAGAGGGACTGAGGGCTCTGTGTTAGTTTGCAGTTAGTAGTACAGAAAGCTGTTCCTGCTGTGAGCAAGAGAATGAGAATTATTCAGGCTGAGGGTAGTCTTTGATTCAGAGAGGATGCCTAGAAGTTAGCTGGAGCAGAGCTCATCATTAGCCATTTATGCATTCTTCTGCCAGGTAAGGTATTGCCTTTATTTTAATATTTACAAAGAAACTAGTGAACACAGAGGTACCTGATAGGTGAGACATGCCAAACAAATAACAGGTTACAACAAATTAACAAGTGATGTCTCACTTTTTTTTTTTTTTCTTTTTTTTTTAAGGCAGAGTGGATTAGACGACAACTGAATGACTGGAGACTGACACTTTGATGACAGAGCAGAACTCAGGAAAGACAAGTCATTTGAAAACCTGAGAGATGTGAGAGATCTGGTGATGCTGAACAACTGAGACTTAGTGAAGCTGCCACAAGGCAAGTTTTGTTTTCTGATGGGACTTCTCTGCTTACCATCAATTACTTTTCCCCAAGAATCTCTGCATGTGCCAGTTTACTTGATCCTATGCTATAAAGCAAGAACTACCACTGTCAGGGCTGAGCACTACCACAGCAGCTTTCTCTGTGTGACCTTTCAGAGTGATGTGGAGGTTGGAAACATGACAAAGATTAAAAAAACAAATGAATTTATTTTCTTATTAAATCCATTATTTATATTTTCTGTCTCCCTTCCTAAAAATTTTCAGTAGAAAGTTAACTTATGACTAACACTTGTGGGATTTTTCTTTTTCAAATAAATTCTTTCTTTGGATATATCATTAAACGATGTGTTGCTGTCAGGTCTGGTGAAACTGTAATTACAGTGAGTGCAATAAATAAAAGCATAATGGCTACACTGCATGAATAATGACTCATTATCCCATTTTTATTGGTGTTTAGTTTGCTGAGCCAGTAAGCCCTCCTGCATTTCCAAAAAAAACGGTTCAGATCTGAATAATTCTGCTACATTAAGTGAAAGAGACAAGGGGACAGTTTTTGTACAGAGAGGACATTTGGTCCCACGGATAGTCCCTTGCATGGGCTTTCACTGCTGTTTCCCAGCTGAAAAGACATGTCAGCATTCCACCTTGCCATGGTGCTTTCCCACCATGTGTGGTACCAGCACAGCAATCCACTGACTTGACAGGGTGTGCCCAGCCTGCACGGCCCCCAAAATTCCTGCTGAGGTCAGCTTGTGGGGATAATGATTTGGGCCTGGTCACATTGCTTTGTGCCATGAGCATTGATGGGAGATTTGCTCCAGCCTAAGCCTCAGTGCTCTGCCATGACTGTCACTCCAGATCCTGTCCTCCCAGCCTCTCTGGGACCCCTTTCATGTTTCCTTTACTGAGTCTTTCCCTTCAATTCTCTTGAGCACCTGTTTCAATACCCTTGAGTGAGATTAACACATCAATGCTGGTTTGAAATCTGCTAGCCTCCTCATTCCTCTTGCCTACTGTGGGTAGGATGCTAGCTCCTGTGTTTGCACTCTTGTATGTATTGGCATAAACCAAACCAGTAAGTCCAAATAAAGCTGATATTTAGGACAGCAATCTGCATGGAAGAGTCTGAAGGTGAGGTTCTCTCAAGCCTCCAGCTCACTTGCCCTGCTTTCCAGAGCACGTATGATTTAGTCCTCTGAGGCAAGCAGAAACCATGTTCTAAATGCTGGCCCCAGTGTCCACATGGCATGACATCAGGCTCTGAAAAAGTTGGAGGTTACTCTGCCTTTTTGGCACTCGAATAATAGTAACAACAAATGATGTAGAAACCTCCAGCTCATTGGAAAGTTTCAGCATTTAAGCAAAGAAGAATCAGGAAATTCTCAGTCTGAGATGTGCTTGGATGAGAACGGGTGGTCATACAGGCTGCTTCTGACAGCAGAATTCATGCCGAGTGTTTGTACCCACGGGACGCCTTACACCACCGGGGACAAGACTCTGTTCCAGATGACTATTCATTACTCTTTCAGGCAATTGTCTGCCTGAGGGGACATGTCAATCAGCTCATCTTAAATGCAAGGCATTGAGTGGTAACAGGTGCATCTTCAGGCGAGACATGTAACCAAATTACCAAGGCATAGAGAGTTACTGGATGTCACCCAAGTCACGGTCACAGCCTGTGCCCGTGCTCCTTTCCCATGGTGAATGGAGCACTTGGCATTTGCCGTGAGTCAGAAGTGCCTGTGGACATTTTCCCTGGCCCAGCCAAGCACAGCGCCCCCGTGGCTGCAGTGCCTCCACCAAGGCTGAACCACCTGCTAGCAGAAGGAGGTTCTAGCCTCTCCATCAAGGGTTGGAGCTTCCACATTTTAGATCCTGGCCCTCCAAGTGCCTGATTCCCTTTAGCAAATGACACTTTCCTGGAACTGGTGACTCCTTTTACCAACACACTCTCAGTGATACTTGTTGACCTGGGTCTCCCCATGGGTGTTCTGAAACCAAGTCATCAGAAGGGTGACCCAGCCTGATACAAAAATGCATGAATAATATGAAATTTTGTACCATTATTATGACTTTTTAATATTCTTTTGGAGTTTTCAGTTTAAATTATGTTCAAGAGTGCTATGAAAGTGGTGTTTTAGCACAGAATTGTGATTGAAATTCTGGGATTTCTCTTGTATATTGATGGTCTTGGATGATGTGGTATATCTAAGTCAAACCTGAGCCAAACACAACCTGCCTTGGGTTAGCTTTTCATTTCAGATAGGGCTTTTCATTGGGTTGTATGCATCCCAGTCTTCAACTCAAGTCACTGCGTGGGCATTAACGAGAGATGAATTATCAGCACAGAGTTGCTCATTGTCCCTCCCTGGGGCAATGTCTCTGTTTCCAGCCATCCCACACTCGTACCATGTACTTGTCTCTGGATCCTGGCAGGTTGGCTCAGTTTAGCATAATGTCAGCACTCTTGTCCTGAGCATGGATGTTGCTCACACAGCTGGACCCCTGACTTTCAGGCATTGCCACGGAGAGTGGCACAAAGCCCTTTCTGGCTCCCTTTAGGGTCCCACCTGCTGGCTTGCATCTTGGAGATGCTGCACAGGAATTGACACACTTCACCACGCTCCTCCTTTCTTTCCTCCTATGGCATCCAGATTCTTTATTTTCATCCTACCTGTCCAATTGTGGATTCACCTTCCAGAGATTACTTAAGCTTAATGGTAATTGCTTTCCTTATAATTGTGTTTTGCACTGAGGATGTGCCAGGTCTTTCCCAGTGCAAAACAGCTAGGTTTAACACGTTGCATTAATTTGTTTTCCAAGTGGTTAGATTTGCTGTAATTGCCTGAATCCCCCTGAATGACCCCTATTTAGGGCTTTAATGAAGAATTGCTGAAATTCTCTTCTGAGCTCTGTGTACTTTCTTTCTCTGTACTTTCATATTATGTATGCTCCCATAGTAAGAGTCCCTTCATCTGCAGGGACAGCACTCGTCATCAGTGTTTTATAGGGAAACAGAAATAAGAAATTGCCCTAAACTCTTACTCAGAACATTTATTTTAGATGGTGTTGTCATGTATCTTAGTAAGTTTTTCACTGAAGGCTGTAAATCATAGTGCAGAGAAAACATAATCCCTGTCTTTCAATTATAGTCTATCTTGGAGCTAGAAAAACCCTTCGTAACAGTCTGGGCCATGTCTGGCAAGTCATGTGCACACTGCTAAATAATATATAAACAAATAATAAATATTAGGCTACAATAACTTCTCTACTCTTGGGAATGAATGTGTTCTTGGGCAATTACTGTGCAATCACTGAAGTTTTCAGCATTGTTCAATTACATCATTGTCTCAAAAGGAACTGTAGATCTTGCCTTCAACATATATATCCACTATATGTTTTCCCGAGATTTAAGGTTGAGTGCCTTAAGTGTTTTGGTTTGGTTTTTTTTTTCTTTTCTTTAAACAGAAATACATGTAGGGAAAGAATGGGACTTCTGTTATCATTAAAGCATACTGCTTATATAATGGCTATTATATTCCATTATCAGTTTTTGAATGGCACATTAGCAGTAATTGGTTTAAACTTTACAACCATATCTATCTCACATCTGTTATCAAAGCAGATTCAAAGAGTGCTGGCAGTGTGCAAAGACAAACAGAGCTAATTGAATGCATACGGTCTCATAAACTGTGTTTTCAAGAAATTGACCTATTGCAAAAGTCAGTTTGACTCTGTCAAACTCTATTCTCTTGAACCACCATTCTGGGATGTAGGTGCCCCACTGCTGCAGCACAAGGATTTGATTCATTGTAGTTTGCATGACTGAGCACTTGCTCAAAACTAAATAAAAAAATGAGCAAGAGCTCAGGAATTCTATGTAATGAGTTAATATTTCAGACTGTACAAGGTTCTAATGGTTGATTATAATTCTCCTCAAATGTATTCAAGTTCAGATTGCTGTCTTTTTGAGAGGAATATAAGAGGAAATTGACATAAGCCCAGGACTAGCAATCAAAGCTGGCAATGACCAAAGGGAACAAACAAATAATTATTCTTTTGCCAGTAATAAGCATTAGATGATACCTAGATTCCCTTATGAAGATTTCATTGTATGCAAATATTAGTTTGGAACTTTGTCAGTGCAGCAGACCCAGCAGTCTTGAGCCTTCTTCTCAGGATGTGACTTTAAATGCAATAGATTTTAGCTAATTTTGTAAAATGAGGTTCTAAACCTTTAGAGGGAATGATTTCCTCTTCCTACTGAGGATCCTTCAGATGACCCTACTGCACCCTTGACCGGCAGAACAGACACAGGTCCTTGGAGTTTCTGCTCTGCAGCATCAGGGCTTCAACATTCTCTGTAAGTACAGTAATAATAATGACAGAGCCCAAAAACTTTTTATGTGCATGTCGCATGTTATTCTGAGCCAGTTAAAAATCACCATTAGCACTGTCACCACTGCAAACTAGTTGAATCAAACAATGTGTAGTAGAGGTCTGCTTACACCGTGAAATTCTTCGAACACAGCTTTTGCAGGGGTGAAACATCTTTAAACCACAGACAAAGTGCTGTGGTTCCCTGTGAGGCAGGGAAGCAGCAACTAAAGTTTATAGGACTTTTCCCCATTGCTGTTTCTTTTCTCCAGTGAATCTTGCAGAACTGAACACTACCCCCGCTGAGGTAAGAAAACACACCCATTGTCTGATTTCCGTAGCTCATTCCGGACACCAACCATGGCATTAACTTCTAACCATCTCACAGACATGCAGTGCCGCTAACATGGTGATCTAGAATCATAGAATATCCTGGACCCAGGAGGATCATTGAATCCAACTCCTGACGCCACAAAAGGCAACTTGAAAGTTAAACCACGTATCTAAGAGTGTTGTGCAAACACCTATTGAACACCAACAATGTTGACCTTTTCCCCAGGGATCTTGTTCTGGTGCTTGCCCACCCCTCAGGGAAGACCTTTCTCGTAATGTCCAATCTGACCTTCCTCTGGTGCATCTGTAAGCCATTCCCTCTCATCCTATCAGACACCTGAAAGAAGAGATCAGCACACCCCTCTACACTCCTCTTTTGAGGAAGTTGTAGACAGCCCTGAAGTCATTCCTCTGTTTACTCCTCCCTAAGTTGAACAAGGTAAGTATACTCAGTCATTCATCATAAGTCATGCTCTCTAGTCCTTTCACCATATTCTTCTCCTTCCTTTGGACACATTCTAATGTTAAAGCATCTTTCTTATGCCGCGGAGCCCCAAACTGTGCACAGTACTTGAGATGACGCTGCACCAATGCTGAGAATAGTAGGACAACCACTTCTTTATCCAGTTGGCTATGCAGAGCTTAATGCACCCTAAGGTAGTCAAAAAACAGGGACTGATCTGTGCCCAAATAGAGATGTTGCCTGGTACCATTGAAAGTAGGTAAGAGGAATCAAACCCCATCCTGACTTGTTATTTCTTGGTATTATTACTAGAAATGAGAAGAGACAAACACACAAAAAAATAAAATTTCACCTATGACAACAAAGTAGCAATTGAGAAAGAAGAGACAAGACCTACACAACTCCCTACCACTACCCTCCTCTGCTATTTCCACATGGTACCTCCAGCCTTCCTCACCATCACTGCACCTTTGCTGCAGGATTGGGTTTTATACCAGGAGGTGAAGAAGACAATAAACGGCTACTGGTGTGACTGCCATGGTCACTGGATGGCTAACCACTATCTTGTGGTAGAGATACATTCAGTGACACAGAAAGGAGAAGCTACTGAAATTCAACTATGATGAAAAAACTACGCTCTGTGCTTCCTGGGTCCCTCCAGGATAAGCTGGCACTTCACAACACAATTTGTAGAAGGGCAACTCCAAGTTCTAAAAATTATGCTCTATTAAATAATTGTAGAGTCATTTATAAAAAGAAAGAGATTTAAAAAGAACATTAATGATGCCTCTGTTTCTGCTGAAGTCCCCTGAATGCTACCTTGAATTACAACTCATTCCTCTAGAGTACTCTGAGCATTATGTATTTCTCTCTGGAATATGTATTGCCTTTATTTTAACTAAAATGATACGTAAAACTAGGTATTTTTGGTATAAAGACTCCACACTAATTCATTTTTTTCTTTACTCATTTCTCCTTCATTCCAGGAAAATATGATCCTTCTTTGAGAATGTGGTTTTATTCACAGCATTTGTTCCTCTGACTGATGATGTTGATTGTGCTTTCTTGTGGGTGAGGAGCACTTACCTGAAATTAGCTACATGTAAAATGTTAGAGATATTCTTCACCTCAAGTAAACTTCCTGGAGGAAAGAGTGACTAATCTTCAGAAAGATTAAGGGATGGGAGGAGAGTGAGAGAGAAAATAGAAGCCTAAAATCACACTTAGTTTTTTTCATGAAGCACACATACAGCACTCATAAAGGGACCCAATATGGGCTGCTCATCACAACGGAAGAAAAGAGCTGATCCAGTGTTTCCTGGTGGAAAAAGTAAAACTGATGTCTTGAAAACAATAAACATTTCTACTGCCTCAAAGAGAACTTTACATCAGTTCAGAGTTTTAGTAATGCTTTGCACGTAGTCAGAGCTGTCTAATCTTGTCAAACATTTGCCCTCTGGGAAACAGGCATTTCCAAGGAGTGCATCTGACAGGCAGCTGCATTTTAGAGAATGGCAGCAGAAACACCTCTAAGAGCTGAACCAGGATCTTCCTTCCAGCAACAGTGACATTTATGCTGTTTTTGCTCCTCAGGCGATTTTAGGTTCCGAGCATAGGGAGTTTTTTTCCCCTCTATTATTAAAAATAATCATTTGTACCCTTGTAAGTTTTGTAAAACCCAAATCATGTTCACATTCCACTGTGCAAGGTCTTCTAAAACCCCAGGAGAAAGCAGTGCGAAGTTTGCTGGGGATGCTGAAAAGTTCAGTGATTTAGGGATTTTTTCCTTCCCTGAATAACCAATATGAAACTACTTTTTCTGTGAGGCATTTTCTTTGCAGTTTCCAAGCGTTATCTCGCCTTAATAAACTGTAATTCCTGTCCCCTTTGTCACAAGGGGGGACAGGAATTTACCCTCCAGAAAATTCCATCTGCTAAGGAATGGAAAGCCCTGCAGCAAAAATGAGGGAAGATGGAGAAGATGGAGGTATTTTACATAGCTGGAAGCATCAGGGCCATATCACAGCTGGAAGAGTTATGTAATTTTTGCTTATCCCAGTATAGGCAGATGCTAAAATATAACACGAAAGTCAGAAGAAAGCAAACTCCCGGTGAGCTGTCTGAAGTTCAGTTCCCTGACTGGGTCATGTAACCTCACTTCTGACCTCCTCCTGCACCCTCCTGGCCTGCCCTCCCTGTTCCAGCGTCACCACCAGCCTCCACCCTCAATGTCCGGCTGCCAGGGTAAGGAGCTGTAAATCTCCTTTTCCTGTGTTTTTTCAGGGCTGGGACTGATTCCTCAGACTGGTCCACAGCCCAGCAGTTCTCCCAGAGCCCATCACTCGTTAGGAGCTGCCAGGAAAACTGTCAATTGCTAATGGGCAGGCAGCGGGACCGCCGGGAATAGTGGCATCATTAAATAGCACTCGCTGGCTTGAAGCCTCAAAAGGAAGGTCTGAGCTCTGCATATTCTCTACACTCCATAGGCACAGTTTTCCATTGCTGTTGACATTCTTGTCCCTCCTACGCTCTTCCTGCTTGCTCTGCCAGCTGCTTGCCTTGCCCCTGAGACCCTGTGGACAGGGACCATTCCTGCCCTGTGGCTGGAGGAGGCTCAGACTGGAGCTCAGCCTCTGCACCCCAAGCCCATGAACTCACAATGTGGGTGATCATATCATAACTCTCATGTTTGAATAGCACCAAAAAAATGCTTGCACTTGATGCCCACAGGTTATCTTTTCCGTGGCAAAGCTGAAAACAGAAAAAGAGATAAAAGAGAGATGCACTTATAAAAATTGATGTTTTCCTTTAGATCAGCTTGTGACTTTGTAGCTGTCTGTAAAAGAGCTGTGGGGGAAAGGTCAAAGGAGATCAGGGCTGGGTGAATTGCCATTCCGGTTCCTGCCCTTCCCATGCCTCATAAAATGAAATAATGATACAGTAAAGTGCAGTTGCAGCCTCACTAAGAGATGTCATAGCTGTGATAGCCTAATGAGCTTGAAATGACTGAAGAGTGTCAATAGATAAAATCTATTGTGGGAAAATTGCTAATGCTCAGCACAGCAGGGAAACACTTTCTGAAATCCCAGAACGTTCATCAGTGACAGTTCAGACTGTAAATTCATGCAGTATAAAGACATATTCAGTACTTTAATAAAACACATTTTCATTTTTATGAGTCCCGAATATTGATGAAATAAACGAGTACTAAACAAAATCAGAATGTAAGGTGTTATAAAGAAAGATGTACTTTAGAAACTTGAATTTTTGAAGGTTTGGGGATTTTTAGAATTTTTCTTTGTAACATGGGATATTAAAGTAATTAAGTCCTCAGAAGAACTTCAAACAACTTCCTCTGATTCAGACACATGGCGAAGCTTTATATGTTAAAACAAACTGTTTCAAATCAACTAAAAAAACTCCTGTATCTCAGTAACAGTCCTTGTGAATAGGGATGAAGGAAAAGGTGTCATGGCTTAATTTTATTAAAGTTTCTTGTGTTGCTTCAATTATTTTCTCATAAAGAATCTAAGGAAAATATGTTTAAGATTGTTAAGGGATGGATGCAAAACTAGGTGCAGACCCTGATCCAAGGGGCATGCAATCCAAAATTCATCATCAAATTGAAGGGTTGGGAATTTACTGTTCTGCTCTACCACTGCTGAATTTACTGAGCTGGTGGGAGGCAGGCAGGACACAAGGAACAGACTGATAATCAATCACAAGCCCTCTGTCACTTCTTGTTACCATAAAAGGTGGTAACCGCTGAACACACAGATCCAAGTTCAGCATATGAGATAGTCTTAAGCTCTGCTTGACACTGATATAGTCCCATCTGATGTATCAGACCTGCTATGGGACCCTGTGCCCAGCAAAGACATGAGTGACTTGAAAAAAGCCAAGAAGATAGCATTGAGAATGGCAGGAGGTCCAGAAACCCTGTTTGTAAAGATTTATAACAATGAATTGAAGAAAGATGGGAATTGTGGTAACAAACACAGTTCAGATACCAATTAGAACCCAAGAGCAGGGTAGACAACCATTGCCAGAGATTGGCATGCGTGCAGGTGAGCAGGCAAGAGTAAGGGCCAAGAAGCCCTGAAGATCCCCCAAATCTAAGGTACCACAAAAGTGAAGCACCACAAAGGGCAGAACATCTGCTTGTTCACAAATCTGTTGGCCAAAAGGCCAGACCAAACTTTGTCCAGACCTGTGAGCAGGCTGTCCCTGACAAGAGGGACAAGGGCATGAGACAGTGGTGCTTTCCAAGTATAAGAGCAGAACCATAGGTGGTTATACCATCCATAGTCTCAGTGCAAAAAAGTCAGCGTCATCCACCAGCGTCATCCTGGGGGCTGATACTCTGGATTTGCCACTTGATTTTATTGAAACTGAGACAATACAAAGGCACTAAGAAATTACTAAAAACCCATTACTGCTCTTTTGGTGTAAGCAAGGAAAAGAATTCAAATTAGAGTCTGAGAAGTGGGTCCTTTTAAATATCACAAATACACACAGCTTTCCTTCATATGACTGCTTCACTTTCAAAGCTGTGTCTGACAAAAAAGCTGGTCTCCTTGACAACAACATGAAGCCTTTTAGACAGAGTGATTGTGCTGTATGGCTCATCACAACTTCCAAGACTCTGCTACTGGACAAAGAGCACTCACTCAAAATAGGCAGACTTCTATTGCATCATTCATGGTAACAATTTCCTTTGCAGCTTTCCATGGGCAGTGATATGGGTTAGAAACCAGGGGAATGTCAGGACAGTGAGTTAAATATTTTTATTCAGGATCAAATAAAGTGCAGTGGTGCAGTGCTGCTGCTTTTCTTTTTTTTTAACCTAAGATCCTTACCTCTTTTGTGTTCTAACTAGGAGTGAGAAGTCATAAAAATACATTGTAAGAATTCTTTCAAATTCATCTTTTACTAGCAATGATCTGTGTGATTCAGAGTATCATATGACAATGAGGTTCCAGCTCCTGGCTTTTTTCAGGCAGTTAACTCTTTTTTCCTGCTTTTTAGTCTGATGTAAAGAGAAAGCATAAATGTTGGCAATTGGAAATACAGAAAACTACTGAGAGCTCAAATCTGAATCCTTTAATTTCTGTCACTCGGTTTTGCTATGTGTGTAATACAATAATATTGATATGCAACAGTGGAAGTGGGATAAATTTAATTAATGCTTTAACAGTGGAAACAAAATAAATTAATTAACACTTTTCTGATTTTTGAGTGCAAAAAGCTCTGGAAAGGAATATTGTCATTTGTGAGTTGAATTGCATTATTCAATTTTAATAATGTGACAGGGTACTTAGAAAACCAACTAGGTATTCAACTGTTTCCACATTTTTCAGCTTTTTGTAAAATGCCTTTATATCAGTGTAAAACAGAGCAGAATTTAAAAAATCTAAGTTTTGCTGTGTTTGCTCTGAGAAGAAACCAGCATTATAAGCCATAAGTAATTAGATCTCATTTTCAATAACTTGCTAACTTCAATATAGTCATCAAGATTTTTGCCTAATTCTGAAAACTGCGTTTGACATGAGAAGTCCAAAGGTTTTGGAAATCAGGAGCCCCAAGCCAGTACAGGCCAGCAGAATGTTCAACCTCCGCCTTCAAGGCAGAGGCACATATTTAGAAGGACACAGAATGGCTGTTCCCATTTTCTCAACCTTGTGTTGCTGCTCAGCTCTTTCTTCTGTCATCTCTGGTCTCTCAGGGATAAATAGATATGCAGAACAGAAAATTTGATGTTAAAAAAAGTGTGTCATACATCCTTGTATCAATTCCATCAGGACCTAACGTTGCTGGTTAGAGACAGGATCAGGGCAACAGTTTTCCATCAGTTACTCTCTGATCTGGACATTGTTACTAAAACAGAAATTGGGTTGATGAAATAGGAGAATTAGCCAACAGAATAATTCAATGCACTGGGAAATATATGTAAATAAAGATGTAAATTAAATGGTTTGTGGAGGAGACAGCATGTTTAAGAAAAGAGTATCTGAAATTTGCTCAAGGTTAACATCTGCTATGTTGGCTGGCCATTTCCTTCTCCCAAGCCAAGAAGGTGGTAAATAAATAGAAGATAAACCATTTGCAAGATTTAGCTTCAAAGGAGTTTTGTTTTTCATTCAAAACAAAAAATTCGAATTCAAAACCCATCCCTCAATTTCTGCCCTGGTGAACCTGGGACATGCTCTTAACAATAATTAGTCAGATCCAGCAAAAGTAACAAATAAACTTTATCTAATCTCAGTTCGAACTCACAGTTAACACTGGAAGGAACTTGATCCTGACAACACAAAGTCCCTCCCAGGTTCCCATGCACAGCATAATGCAGTGCCTGAGGCAGCCCAGCCCAGCCAAATAGTCAGCCCATATTCGGGGAGTCCCATTCAACACAAACTGGCAAAACAATTCCATGCCTCTGCTTTAGTCACTGCTGCTCACTGCCTCCCCTGCACCCCATGTGGCTCTTTGCCCTGTATGTCTGATCTCAACTCCTTTCCTCTGCAGAGCTGTGTGAGACATCAGGTGCTTTACAGTAAGCAAAGGATTCTCTAAATGAAGAGGCACTACAGTGATGCTGGAAGCACTGTTGGCTGGAAGCTCATTTACTTCAAAACCTGCGAAGGTGCATTTAAATGTGGTCCAGAGACAGCATGAAAAATAATCTCATAATCCAAACTAAGGGGAGAAATAGCATACTGCAGTGGAGACAATGAAAGACTCTGGCATGTTCATCCAAAACACACAGCCCTACCCTGCCCCTAATCTCCCTTGTGGGGGAATTATCTGTATGTACTCCCTTCTTTGGTCTGAAGACCAGAGATCCAAGAGCATTTCCATTCTTCCTGCATCCCACTGTTTCTGCAGTCACATCTCTTCTTCTGTCATCGCCCTGAAACTGATACCATGCTGAACTCACTGCAGCAATCACAACTGTTATTTTACTCTGAGAGCTGTGTTCATCATCAAAAGTTAAGAAGTTTCAGAGACAAATGTTCAGCTTGGCAGAGGCAAATAAACCAATATCTGTTTCCATGCTTTTAGATAAAGCTACTGTTAAAGAGAATGCAGAAGCAGTGTTGTGATTTTCTCAACATCGTTTCATTGCTAAAGGAGTTGGGTCTTTTTTCTTCCCTCTCTGCTCCCTTGCTTCCCAGAGGAGAGAAAAATAAGTATACAGATTCCACATATTCCCTACAGGATGGGGACCCTCTGAATAGAGAGCTGGAGGAGTCAATGGCAGCAGTTTCCAGACACTGTGGCCCACACACAGTTGTTAAGCTGGACAGTTTCCCATAGAGCTCTCAGCACTTACACTATTTAATATCTGTGAGAAAAAACAGTCAAAATGGTCCTGAGGATTATTACCTGTCCTCACTAGTGCAATATGAATCAGAGTTTGGAAGCCAAACCTGAAGGATAAAACAATAACCTGAAGCACTAGTGAGCATGCATCTGTGTTGGGGGTTGGTTTTC
>WAAG01043523.1:228-18007 GCA_013390105.1 Tichodroma muraria | reverse complement strand
AACCCTCAAAACACAAAAAAAAACCCAAGCACAAAAAAAGACCCCTAAACCACCAAACATAAAGAGAAAGACCTCGCAGATCAAAACCTCTTAACATTTTCTATTCTGGGATTTAAAAAACTCAAGTTTACACATAAGCAATATACAGCATCTGTGTATGATCTAAAATAATCAAAAAGTATCTTCATAAGACTGTTAATGTAGTCCAGCTTATCTATTATTATCAATGATCATCATTTTTAGAACATGTAAGGAAGTAATGATTACTTATTCCAAACTCTCTCAAGTTATTCTTCAAACATTGTATTTTCAGCCCAAAACATTTTTCTAGTTGTTTTCCAGGTATGCTGCACTATACTATGTAATGCAGAGAAAAATACAATAAAGACATCAGAAAAGCAAAAAATGTACAAATCTATGTTACCACTTTGCTCTAGCTGATACCCTGCATGACCCCCAACAAATCATTTAGCTGCATTCCCACCAAAAATGGAGAGGGCTCCAGACTCTGAAAAATTACTGTCAGACCAAAAAGTGTTTACAGAGCAGCTTGCAATCATCAGAGGGCTCTGCAAATGGAAAGTATTGCAGCATATGGGATGTTCTAGCCATGCATTTAAAAAAAAACAACAGAAGAGCAGAAAAAAGAGCCTTCACAATCATGTTCCAAACAGAAATGAAACTCCTGCTTCTCTGGTATAACTCTTTGATTTTTCATTACTTATACTTGATAAATACTATGTCTATAAATAAGAAAAATCAGAAGCTCATCCATACAGGATCAAATAAAAGCTGCTGCAATACTGTGCAAACTGCAGGCACGACATGGTTCTTAGAAAGAGGCAGTATCTAGTACCAAATTTCATTCCTGTAGCTAAAAGTTAAATTTCCAGGTACCAAGGTGTTTTCTGCAGGTTTCAGTCACCTTTATAAATTAAGGAATAAAAGGAAAATAAAAACAATGTGTGTCAGGTCAGGATGCAACAAAGCACATACTAACCATTGATCTGACAGACGGAATGAGAAGCTCTTGCCTTTTATTTGCATAGGAGAAATGAAGACAACTCAATGTTTATTTGCAGATGAGAAATCAGGATACATTTATTTGCAGGAAGACAGGGTATCACTATTTGAAAGGAACCCAGAAAGTTTCTTTTTATTCTCCTCCTTGGTAAAATTTGGATGAAGGAAAAATGAAACCAAATGCTTCTGTATCCTAGTGAAATACTTGTTCAAGCAAACAAAGAAATACATTCATGATTACAAAGGGATGCATAAAACCAACCCTACCTTGTTTCCAAATGCACAGCATAAGCAAAGCAAAAGCCTACTATTTTCTCCATTTTTTCTTACAAAAAAAAATCAGCTATGCCTTTCATTCATCATGTAAATCTAAATAGATACCAGAAATAAGCATTTTCTCTCCATGTGTGAAATTAAACAATTAACCTCAATAATTAAAAGCATCAGAGTGCCGAACACCCATTGGTTTCTCTGAGCATTCATCCATCCTGCACATCTGACAGTGGTTTCAAAGAAAATCTGGATTGAATAACACGATTCAGATGTGAAGAGACTGACAATAAACAGCATTTTAGTCCTGCTCAGTCATAAACCAGCAAGCTTTAGTATTGCATGTCCACATTAGGAAAAATGAAATGGCTTCTTCTGAGAGCAACGTGCTGGGTCTTTGACCTATTGCCTGCAATGAAAACCAGGGGAAATTTGTTTTCCTGATTTCCCTTGTTCCTTACAGCCATACAGAATCAAGTATAGCTACTAAAAAAAAATCACAACTTTGCTTTTAAAATCTTAGAAAAAAATTTAATTAATTACCCACTCTTGTAACTTTTAATAAAATCATTTTATGATGTTATTGTTTTAAAAGAACAATGCTCACACAAGAACTGAAAACAAAGCCATAAAAGTCTTTTCTCAATGATTACTAAGTGGACTGGATGGCCTATGATAATGCAAAAGCCAGGCAGTACAAGCACGTCCTCATGCTAGCATAAATGCTTGGCCTACCCATGGCAAGGAGGCAACTACAGAGCTCTGGGAAGAAAACACAAAACACAGTGACTTCTTCCACATTTTATAGGGGCCTTCCTTATCTCCCTTCAAATTCCTGCAGGAAAGGGTCTTTTGGCAGTTTCCATAACCACTAATTCTTCTATAAAATGAAAGAAAGAATGAACACTGTAACTAGACTCACCACATTTCTCAAGTGATTTTAGGCTATGGTGGACAGATGAATTTAGCCTGCTTTAAAAGAAACTTCACAAATGCAAGTATGTATCACAACACACCATTAGCAGATGGTGATTACAAAGCGTGTTTGAGGAAGTCTCGGGTGCGCTTAATCATACAGTTCACAAGGAAAGACAGATCACTATGGATATGTTATCACAATGAGGCACAATTTCCAAAATTCAAAGCTGAAAATAGATTTCAGAATAGAATTTGAGCAATTTGTGAAAACCAGCAAGATGTGGCATGCCTGTAGACCTGTCCTGTTCCTGTAATCTTTCTCTGGCTGTTACAGATGACATGCAGAACTAGGTGGCCAATGGTCTGACAATACATCTGCTTCTCAATGCTCAGCAGAAGCCAGATATAAAGAACTGATACCCTTTCTTAGCCAGTCTATCCATGCAACTGATGGTATGATTTTTTTATTACCTAATTTTTTAATAGCAGTCCTTTTATTGTTAATGGATGTGGTTTATGCAAATCTTATCCACCACAGATACAGATTTATAAATTACTCTAAATTACAGTGCTGTAATGGGACAGCGTTGACATGAAACTCCAGTAGTGTAGGAATTTCCAGAGGCACGATGCCTAGAGCCAAAGTTTAATTTCAGCTCTGAAGCAGATTCCCTTTGTACCTTTAGGTTACTCATCTCCATTTCCGCCTCTCTAAACTCTCTCTAAACCTGCCTCCCAGGATGGTGCTGGAAGTTTACTTAATGAATGTGAATCATCTTAGCACTGCCTCATGAAATCCAGATATAATCAATAACGAGCCGAAGCTGTACTTGGGCAAAAGCTGCATTTGAGGAAAAGCGCGCCTTCCTTTATGCCTGTCAGAAGTGGTCTCGCAAAACACCAAAAGCAAAACTGTGCTATTTTTATCTCTGCCAAGCAGTGCAGCAGTCTGCCTCTAGGCCTGCATCCACAAAGGCTGCTTAGCTTTCCTAGAGCCACACTCCGACCCGTGGCATCACGGCTTCTCTGCTAACCAGCTCAAGCTAGCAACGCACGACACAGGTGACAACCTGCCTTTGCAGACCCCAGGTGCAGAGTAGAGACATCACTGGTTGTGAGCATGCATCCTCTGCCAGGAGTCACCTCTCCTCAGAGGATACATCTCCCTTTTCCCACACACAGCCAAAGGGCAGGTCAACACTCCTCAAACTCGCCTAGCTGCCTGCATGATCATTGTCTAGTCACTTCCACCCAAGACAGATTAGCACAGGTGAGCTCCCTCAACTTTTTTGGCTGTTCTGAGCCTTCTTGTTCTGACCAAAACAAGCCAGGGAACAATTGCAGCTGAGAAAGTGGGTATGAGAGGGCAGAACGTTGCAAGAGATGTGGTGAATTCTTGTATGTGACCAGCACACCATTAATCAATGCCCAAGGACTTGGTCAAATTATGCAGCTGCCAGATGCACTCCTCCCTGTGTCATTGACAAGACTCCACAATCATGAGACTCCCTGTGTACGAAATTTGATCACCTCTATCTCTCTGTTCAATTACTTTTGTATGCTATGATCCCAGTTGGTTTTGGCATCTGTATCAAGAAAATAATTCCAGGTACGTGTTCTTGAAGAGACTGGGGTTTTTTTTATGCAACACTAAACAGCTTTACATTATAGAGCAAAAGGAAGGGGAGGCTACTGGAAGTATTGTAACTGCAAGGTGTTACAATTCTATCTGGTCAGCTCCTGGCAATTCCAGAGGTATCGCAGCACAGCAGGCACGTTCATGTCCCACCTCCCTGTTTGTTTCTCATGACAATCATCATCACCTCCTTAACCTTTTGGCCATAAGGATCACTTCAGCATATATTGCAGGCTAAAGATCTTCACAGAGTATTTTCAGTCCTTAACCACAGAGCTGTAAGACAGCTTGTGGATGAACATCCACTTTTAATGACAAGAAAAAATGATGGAGAAGCTGTTATTAGTCTCAGAGCCAAGCTGTTCCTCTAAGTTCCAAGACCAGTTTCTGCAAGTGTCAGGAGAAGAGCTGCCAAAAAAAAAAAATAATTAAACCTGCATCAGTCATTTAATACACAGAAAAGAATTAAACTGCTGCCAGTCGCAAGTTCCTCAAGGTCTGACTGTTTCTGTACCAAGCATATTGCCAGGTCCACTAAAGAAAGTGAGGACAAAACCAATGCACATGCATGCATATGCCCAGGCACACACAGTGCATGACAGCCACCTCACTCAGATCTCTGGGCAAGC
The DNA here is from genome assembly GCA_013390105.1 of Tichodroma muraria. NCBI lineage: Eukaryota > Metazoa > Chordata > Aves > Passeriformes > Sittidae > Tichodroma > Tichodroma muraria. The sequence continues at coordinate 13,531 of WAAG01043523.1, read as the reverse complement.
TCAATTTCAACTATGCTAATCACCATCCTGGGAAAGTGATTATATTCATATTTGTAACTGATAACAAAAAAAACCCCAAACATATATTAACACAAGAATAAACGTGAGCATCTTACAACGGAATCATCTGAAACCTACCACTTACTTAATTTCATTTCATCAAAACAAGACAGGTGGTCTGCTCATAAGCAAATGTTGGCTGTTTTTACTGATATTATATTACAATCAAGATATTACAGGCCCCTGTAACTGACAGCAAACCAGAGACCCAAATGTTCAAAGAATTAATGTTTTCACCTTATTCTAGATGGTTAAATTTAATTTCAGTTGGCAATTTTGCCAGGTCAAAAAAAGAGCAGATGAACTCAGACATCCAATCTTTCCAGTGTACATATAGTTCATTAACCAACTCACACATGCTTTCCATCCATTTACATCCACTGGCACCTAAGCACCAAAAGGGTATGAACTCCTTTCTCCTTTTCCTCCGAAGCAACACTGTCTCCAAGGCTCATTACCTAAACTGAACATAGTTACAGGACAACTACGAGCAGTTACATATCTAAACCCAATATATTAGTCAACAACTGATTATATTAAAAATGTGATACTCATTTGAGAATATCCTTATAAAAAACCCTAAGAAATCCCATGACTTTTTATGAGTCTTTTAAGCTGTAATCAATTTATAGCATAGAAACTGAGTCAGCTGCTATATAATCAAGGCTCTGCATGAGAAGTACAGCTTTGCAATGACTCAACGTGCATTGTTCTCAACCTGCATGAGCCTGAAACACTGCAATCACTACCAAGAGCAGCTCACGGAATCCTCCCACTAAAATCCACAGGAAGGTATTTTCACCTTCCCCTCCCAGTCAGAAATTGATTTGTTAGAAAATGGAGCCTGCCTTCCTTTGCCACAGCTACTGCCTTCCCAACACAATTCCCACCTTTTGATATCTGTAGGAAATTAAGTGCCTCCAGTATAACTGTGACGCCTCCATGCCTTTATTCTTGTTCCCCCTCAGTTTGCTGTTAGGCTATGGGGACCTCGCCTGCAGTAGTCTTGACACTTCCAGAGAAAGACTCCCACGGCCCTGAAATGCTGTTCTCTTCCTAGCATGCTCAGTGAGCTTGGCAGGAGAGACCAAGCTCAGATCCAGCTTTCAGTTCTCCCTTCCTCCATATTCCGGTGCGTGCTGGCCCTTTGCCCGTAAGTCCAGATCAGGAATGGTGGCAGGAAGGGATGCTGCTCATCGCTGCGTATGACCTCCTCTGTAGGGAAATGCAGAGATCCTCCTGTGCAAAGCTTCCTTTTGCATTTGGAACAGACCTTGGTTTAAGGAAAGGCAAATTTTCCTATTCAAACGGGAAACGAGCAGGAAGTGCAACACACATGAGTAAAGACTCCTGTGTGAGAGTTCCCATTCCTAGTAAATAACTATTACCTGCAGTAACAGGCAGTGCAGATCCCACCTCTCTCCTTTTTGCGTGTGTATGGTTAGGTTTTTCTCCCTGCTTTCCCTTCCCCCTTCTATTTATTCTTTTTCTTCAATTATATAGCATCAAAAGAAAACTAAGATCTTTTGGAGACATAAATGAAGCATTCCTGCTCTGGAATGGCATCAGCATCTGGACACCTGGGAAAATATAGTTCAGTACCTATTGTATCTATTTCTCAATCTCCCCCCACCCCGACAGCAAGCATGAAGAGTCTTGCCTTTCTTCTTATTTACCAATAAGATTTAAAGCTGAGAGTGTTCAGAAGTCCATTTCAATAGGTTTTGTTCTGGTTACATTCTAACAGATTGCTTTGATCTGGGAGGAGAAAGGAGAAGAGCAGAACAGATCTTAAGTTCACAAAGCTAAAAGCCAAGATGCACAAAACTGAAGCATTCCAAAGTTAAAAATAATCGTCTTTAAACTGCAAGAGCAGAGCTGTAATTTTGAGCAGTACAGCATGACATCACGGTTTATGTGGGGCCAGCTCAATAAATCAAACTGTGCCTAATTAGAGATCATACTGCAAATCTACATTATCTGGACGAATAATTAAAACAGGACAGTCCATAACACAAGCCAGATATGTTTACTAAAATATGTTTTTTTCAAACTTTTATGTTCACTACTGCTCACAAAGCTTTCACATTTAGTAAACTATAGACCCCTAAGCTTTTATTTCAGGCTGACTTCACTTTCAAGGAATTCTTCAATTAACTTTACATTGCTTCAAGCTCTTCATCCAATGAGAAAACAATCTGTGGTTTCTTACTTCTCCCAGTGCCAATGGCTGCCCTCCCATGTTTGACTTGCAGACTTACTGTCTTTTTAGAGCCAGGATCTGTTTGTCTAAAATCAGCCTAGTTGTCATAGTATTTTGACAAGTCCTCTATAAAAGGAGAAGAAACCTTTGTGGTGGGTTAACTGCTAAGAATAGTGAAGGTTGTTCTCACAATCTCAACAGATAAGTGCCAAAATTAAGGAACATTCAGCAATACACCCAGAGCCAAAAGCCCTGACTACCTCAGTTGCCCTTCTTTCCCACCTACTCCAATTTTTCCAACTTCCACTTTTTTCAGTTGTTTTTCTAAAATGTGTGCTTTTTCTCAATTCTAAAAGCTATGACATACTCAAACATTTGTAGCATAAAAAAGCCCCCAGTGCTATCAAACATTACTATCTGTAGATGGTCAGGACGCCTCTGGAATTCTTGGAAATGCTGTGGAGACTTTGACTATCAGTTACTGGGTAGATAATGTCAAATCAAGAGCCAAAGAGTTTAATAAAAAGCATGAGCTGAACAAAAGGGATAGGATTCATTCCTAAACTGAACATTTTTCCTTCTAGAGCTTGAGAAATTTGTGTGAAACTTTTTAATCTCAGAAATAAAAAACAGGAGAGAGTTAGCAGCTCTCCTTCCATTTCCCTTATGATATTTGGCTTGGTAAATGGACCAACATACAGACGATTAAAATAACCCTGAAGACAATGACTGAGAAGCAAAATGTTTGACACTCTCAACAAAAAAAGGACTATACAAAAATAAAAGATACAGCTATTAGTGCGGTATTATGTTGTGCAAGTATTTTTTTTCTGTAGAATGTTGACCAAGCACAGACATGGAGAAAGTATCATTCTTAAGACACAGATTTTTAGATATAAAAATCCAGGGTGTTTTAAAGGAATCATAACGCATTAAACATTAAATGCACAGCACAGCAATATTTATAAAGACATGACAAACGAGTCTCCCTCAACCACAGCCACCACGATCAGCATATCCTTAAATAGGAATGTACCTTTCAGACCTCCATTTCAATTCTTTGTCACAATAAATATGCATCAAACTTGTATTTTTTTTTTAATTTAAGACCGTCTTTGTGGCCAGAAATACAATGACTGACCTCTGTTAACTGCAAGCAGTCAGAGCCACAGCCGTTCCAATTCCCTTACATCCTCAGTGTGAAGCAACAGATTTCTCAGAAAAAAAAACCAATCCTGTAACTATTTGGACATACTTCTGAAAGCAACACTGAAAATTAAGAAAGCAGCCTTCCCAAAGAAGTATCTATTTTTGAAATGTGTGCTTTTAAAACACAATGCTTATGGAATGAACTACTTCAGTTCTCTTGTGTAAACTTGTACAGATTGTTTGCTATTGATCTTTTGAGTCATACTTTGGCAGTAAACTGGTATCCTTGTAGAAAATATAAGTACTGCAGAACAAGTGATGTAATCCACATATATACCTAATTCTTTTTTCTTTTTTTTTTTTAGTTAAATTTGTATTTCAAAATAAATAATCTGAACTGCATACTTCATTTCTTCCCCAGATAATGAGCTTTATGATATTGAAGACCTTCAGAGGAGACAGGTTTTCTGTAGTAATGTGGCTCCTTTAAGCCACAGGACAGAACTCAGATAAAAGAAAGTAGTGTTTCCATCTGTACTCAAATGTAGGTCTATTAACTGTTTTCTTAACTGAATGACATAAAGTGACTCTATAAAACCAGTGCAAAACCTGATCTCAAGGAAGTAGAATCTAGGTTTTTTGCAGCATATTGTCTTTCCTCCCTGCCCCCAAGCTACTGCCCATTCAGAAAACAACGCACAGAAGAGAAGAAAGAAAATTGCACTGTAGCAATGCTATCCACACGGCCCAGGCTTGTGCTGTGTGTGCAGTATATATACATGCACTGCATGCTGATGTGGCCCAGAGCAGGGGCCCAGTCTCCAGGTTTGTGGTCCTTTGTGGAGCACGTAACACTGCACGGCAGTGGGACACAAGTGGAAAGAGCATATGGAGGTGGGCAGCTGACAGAGTGAAACTAACGCAATACTCTTGACGGGTAATTACAGCTTTGCTCGGCCGCAAACTCTCAAATACGGTAATTCTTTAACCAACAAAAGAGACAGCAGTGAGTGAAAGTACATAAGCAGGAGTGTGTGCAGGACATGGAGCACAAGTGCTTTCCCCCTTCCTCCTCTCAGGTTTCTCCCACTGAGAACCACTAGCTGAATCTCTCCTAAGTCTGGTTACTCTAAAAATAAGAGCACGGTCAAGGCCAGTATATAGAGAACAAGGATAGGAATCCCACCTTTTAAACCCTAGATCAACGTTTTCTTACCTCTCTGAAGCAGTAATTGATGCCGGCTTTCTCACACCTTTTCCTCATTCTCATGCCATCAAGTGCCACTACTTCTCTACCCTACTGTCCTTGTCACACTGCTTTCCACCTCTTCCTCACTGCCACCTGAGATCCAGTTTCATGGGGAGCCTTAAAATAAGGACAAACACCACACACCCACCTCTGGGCAGCTACAAGCTTTGTCTCTAGAAGCACAGCATCTCAAACTTTTCATTCAAGGGCATCTCTAATGGCCCTTCAGACAGAATGGCAAGGAAGGAACATATTTAAGAACTGAGAAAAATTAAAATTAACACAGCTTGCAGTGATTTATTAGAAGCTGAAGCCCACGTAAAATCTGTTTGAATAATAAGCAAGAGATTCTTGCCTTGCATTACACAAAGGATCAGACTAGATGACTACGGTGGGTCCTTCTGACTAAATTGTGACAATACATATCCTAGAGAATTTTAAAGATCAAGGTTATTTCCCAGTATGAATTACACTATTTCTTGTTTTAGTTTTGATCTTCTAAAACCAGACAAACCCCAAAGGAATATTATGTACAAAGCAGCCCAGAGCCTGCCTTTAGACACTGTCCACATGACATACTTTCTGACCACGGAGATAGCAATACCTCTGTTTCCATTAATTCTCTATTAAGAATCGTGGGATTCAAATTGTTGATTTCCAGCATTACCTCATGCTGGGCCTCTCACTGATTAATTAAAACTGTATATGTATAGGAAAAAGAACAAAAAAGCAGAACTGCAGTAGTTTGAACCAAGAGTGTCCCTGATAAAAGAAATGGGCTGCTGTTCCCAACTCCTTTCCATAGGTTGATTGTGAATTGTTACCAGACAAGATCTTCTTTTTCAAGCTTCAGAAACAGGCAAACATGTCTACTGCACAGGAAGTTATATTTATAGTTGCATTACTTTCCACAATAAACCAATTCTCCTATAATCAGACGTTGTCTCTAGGCTTGCTAAATGAAGCATCTTTTCCCTTGAGATTACAGCCTCTTAACAGGAAGCTTCCAAATCTACAGCTAGTAATGGCTGCTGAGGGAAAAACACAGTTCAGTACAATCCCCACGTCATTATTACACAGTAAAGACATACCAGGCTTTTTTATATCAAAAAAGAAGGAACAACTCTGAATTCCTGGTATTGCAACGTGTGTTAATTGCTCTGTTGAATTACCATTTAATTTTCAGTGTGTGTTTAGCTGACCTACTTTTTAGTGTCTAGCTTTAAATTCTTCTTGGACATACACAGATGAAGAGGTTCTACTATATAAGCCTTATTATATACTTGGGCAAGGCCTTTGAGCATGCAGATATTCCACAAGAAACCTGAAGCAGTACACTGCTTCACTTAAGGGAAATATATTCCAAACTTCTCCAAATTACTACAGGTGACAGTTAATAACTTTTTTGTACATTTTTACTATCATCTGCATATAGAAAATTATTAAGAAAAACCCAAACACCTACTTGAAATTTTCAAACTCTCTTCCAGCAACTGCATCAGAGTATTTAAAAGGTCACAGCACTAGCTTTGGCCAAGAATTCCCCCTCCTCCCTTAAATACAGAGAAAAAGAATACTGTTCTTTTAAGGAAGTTAGATTAATACATTACCCAAGCAGAAATTCTTCAAAACCAAAAAATCACTGCAAAACTCATTCTTACCTAAAATTAGAAGAAAAGAGAGGAAAAGGTAAGAAAGATTAAGAATCATCCCTTGGAGCATTACACCTTCAAAACAGAAAGAATTCCCAAACAAATCTAAAGTAAACAAGTTACACAAGAACAGGAAATTACACTTTCTTTGAAACAGTAATTAACCTTATGAGGGCAACCACTACTAATATAAAGAAATAAGTAATAAAAGGAAACCATTTTACCAGAGGGAAACCTGTCTTGACGCAGCATGACAAGGGAATATAAAAACACTTTGCCTGAAGTGATGGGTCTCTAAAGAAAATTGGAGCAATTCTGTAGTAAGGATCATGCAGACCCAAGCTTCAAATAGGTAATTTTCAAGGTTTCATAGAGGAGGCTGGACCACAGAAATTTAGAAACTTTTAAATACAGGACTCAAATTGAATGTAATCTCATACTCTTGTCACACATAAACAGGAGGATTTTGAAGGATATCTACCAGACTAAATTGCTTTTATAATCATAGCTTTCCATGCCCAATCCTTGTTATTTATAAATAACCACAGCTAAAGTAAGCACGAGCATCATGGTGATTATTTCATTACATTCAATGGTAATCACAAACGAGAAAACACGAAAAATCAGAAACTTGAACTTTCATCAGAAGATGATGTTTTCAAAAATTTGCTTAAGGAACATGCACACAGAATTGAAAACAGATCTAACATTCAGGATGTAAAATCATTAATTTTACATAAAAACTATTTCTCAAATCTGAAGTATTTTTTACTTCGTTGCTTGCATTTCTCAAATAGCTGCAAGTGCGCTGTAGTCCTCTTGTATTTATTCCAGTGGAAGAAGTTCATAGTGGTGTAAGAAAGTTATAAATAAACACCAAAAACAGAAACATTTTTTATTTCAGATTTTAAGTCAACTATCTGCAAGTAACATCATTTCAGACTGTCCTTATTTGTTCTTGTTTATTACACGGGTGCCATTTGTGGCTTCTTGTATTTTAGCAACTGGAACATACACAGTAAAGCTAGCAACACAACAGAAGTTTAGCAAAGGCAGACATAATTTGATTTAAAAAAAACACCACATAAAAGAGCAAGCAGCTCTACAAATACTGGAACCAATGTGGTTTGGCTTCCCATGAATTTATGTCTTATGGGGATTTGAAAAAACGTAAGTAGGTCCACAAGCTCACACCAAGATCTCTCTCTCCTACCTGTGAAGCCACTGGAATGAAATTTGCTAAAACTTATTATCATCAAAATCTGTTTCTCAGCTGGTCCATCCCCAACACTGGGAACGACTGATCTGAAACAGTCTGAAAATCAGATAAAAGTCCTTCTTCCCTAGAACAACAAGTCAGTGACAGAAGTATGTGATCCACTACTTTTACACAGGTTCATTCCATTTTCACTAAGTGGTATTCAACTAAGAAGACAAACTCTCTTCATATCTGAACCAGCTTCGGAAATACTATAGCAACATTAAGTTTTGTGACTTCTTGTTATCTTTCCATGCATTTAGGAGACTCACTACAAGAGAAAAACCTTTATATGATATTAAAACAAATCCCCAGTCAGCACATTCCAATATTTACATACAAGGGGGGTTCAGTAAATTCAGAAATGGAAAATACTTGGCATAGAGATCTAAAAGACAAATACACCACCTATGCCTCATTACCCACACGAACGCACAAAGCGAGTTTTTTCCTACCTCTCCTAAAGAGATTTGGGAAATGGAATTTTCCAACACTAGAGAAGTGGCAGAAAATAACATGTACAAATTAAGAATGTCACAGGGTTGCACTCAGGAAGCTGAAGAGGTTATCTCTGGAAACACCTTCTCAAATGGAAAAATGGTGGCGGCAGCAATCATAGGAGATGAGGGAAAATCAGGGCTATCTAAAAAACAAGACAAACTCACCAAACCCCAAGAGGAAATTTAGAGCAGGAATGAAGGAAGATCTCTGACAGTAACATTATGCACTTTTCTCATGCTGTTAAATCAAAGAGCAAGAGGGCAGTGAGAAACCCTCTGAATTACTCTGTCACTATCTACCTGCAGGAGCTCAGATTAAGGGCTCCCACAGTAAGCCAGGAGTCAGGCAGCAGCAGCCCTGAAAGGGTTTTGAAGTACAGGCAGGCCACCAACAAACCAGGAACAAAGGCTTTGCTTCTGAGAAACACCTGACAGACGCTGAGTCTCAAACGAAATGCAAGAAATCCCATTGCAGAGGCGCTGTCCAGGCCCTTCTCAAAAGCCAGAGGGGCCAAAGGAAGGTCCCAGGCACAGACCTCTGCACTGCTGTCCCACGGCACCACAAGCGAGGACAACCTCTCTTAGACAAGCGATGCCTCCATGGCACAACCTCTAAAGCAGCATGCTTATCCCCCCGGGATCATAGTTTTCTTCAGTTCCACTTGTATTACTCAAGAGTGGGGGTTTTGTTTGTTTTGTTTATTTAGGCTTTCTTTTGAGTTTTTGTTTTTTTGTGGATTTTTAATTTATTTTTTTTTTAACCCTGAGATTCCCCATATCCTTCAGGGGTCTTATAATATGAGAGTGTTGAACTCATGAATGGATACCCGGAACATCCAAAACCTGAAAGCAGATTGAAAAATGCATTTCTATGCACTCTCCCTGGAAGATAAGGTGCCAACACCCAAGTGAAATAGTTTGCTGCAGGCTTCCTATGGTGCTGGTACAACTAATGTACTAGCAAAGGCCACAGGAAGAAAGGCATACACAGCAAAAATAAAATACTAAATCTTCATTGTTTTGGATACTTCAAAGGACTTCTTCTGAATATCTAAGACTCTAATGTTGTCCTTTTGCACCCCCCTACGCATGGTGATCTTTGGCCACACAAAAGGTAATAACTACTGAAATACCAAGATGAACCTAGCAAGCCTTTGAGAAAGGCACCTAACTGCACACAGAAGCATGTGGTGGGTGACCTTGGTGGTACCAGACAAGGTCTCTGAAGCTTGACAACACACCACAAATGCCAAACAAAAGCAGAGCATGTGCAAAAGGCACAGTACTTCTTAGGTAAACCTAAATCTAAGTGACCCAATAAATAAGACTGAGCTACAGTTATAGCCATTTAACCCACTTAGTTATTTTGGCTTGGTGCATTTGTTATCTGGCTACCTGAGCCAGGACACTGCTGCCAACATCTGTTTCCTGCCTCTTGGGTCCTTCCTCAATCACAGCTTCCCCTGGATTTGTGGGCTTGCCTGAGCCAAGGAGCCAAACAGAGCTTGTGCTCTCTCTCTCTCCAGGGCTGCTTGCTGCTTTGTGCAGCAAGAGGCAACCACAACCTGATGAACTGGAGGGCGGCGATGTCCTGCCTCATAAACCCGCACAAGTGAAGGTACAAGTTTTACAGAACAGTTAGTTTTTACACTTCCGTTTCATTCAGTGCCTTTCAATTTTGGAAAAAAAGGACATTTAAAAGCCTTGTTTGATTAATTTTCTAGTTGCAAGCATGAAAGAAGAGAGGTTTTGACAAAAAGCAAAAAATCAGTTCTACAGCCAAGGCACTGGCTATTTCACCAGAAGAAAACAAAAGCCAGAAATACCATTTCACTGCTCAAACTGAAAGACAGATTCTAGAAACACAGCTTACATAAAGGCACGTGCCAAACAATATGCTTATTTTTTGCCTAAACACTGATTCACTGAATAAAATCTATGTTACTCTTCTACGTAAACAGTCCCTTTAAAAACAGGAAAATTAAATACAGACAACATTAAGCTGAACATGAACTTTTGCCATCCCCATTTAGGCATCTGGGTAATTATAATCATTAACTCCATTAGCATATGCTGCAATGTACGTAAAATGTGTTCACATTGCATTAGAGAACTTTTAGATATTTTAATGATAAGTTTACAATAAGAATTTACTCGTCTGGTGTACCTTTTAACAGATTAAACAGATCATAGGATGTTTGTTTTCCTTTAAGATATGTTTGCAAAATGTAATCAAAGTGCACATAAAATTTTATCTCAGGCATCAGTATAGCCTTTATTAGAAGTAGTTGAGCCTTTTAGAACTAAGTTGGGTTATTTTTGGTTTTTCTGGCTAATTATTCACTTTCACCATTCTTTTCTCTTAAGGCAATGTTATTTCCGAGAAATGTCACTTCTCCACTTATCAAGGTTGTTTACATTCTACACAAATGTTATGCTCTCAAGCTTTCATTTTTGAAAATTTCAAAAAGTAAAGGGGATGATGCTGTGCTTATAAAAACATTCTTTAGTAACAGAATGAGTCTCAAGGCATTTTAGGTTTCCCACAAGACATTTTTCTGTCTATCATTTTAGAACTTTTTCCCACACACTGTGCTCCCGATACAGGCTTTGGCAGGTTGTGAGATACAAGCTGGCTGGAAAATGATAGCCTGCTTTCAGCATATTCTTGTACAGTTAAACATTAAGCACTTTTTGCACAAGATAGTTCAGACAGCAGCTCTCACAGAGAAAAGGTGACAGTTTCAGCTGAAGAAAGCTGGAGTCCTGAATGATGCCAAAGGCTTTGCGACAGTTCTACAGAGAAAACAAAGGAATCTTGAAAAAATAATCAGCATTACTTGAAAATTGTACACTGAATTCATTCTGGTCTTTTCAAAGAGACTTGAGAACACGTGACAGTTGAAGGACACACATACACAAACAGCAGAACAAATGCTGTCTGCAGGTACATTGAGCCAGCCCTCAATAAGGGAAAGACCAAGGCTTCAAAGTGTATCAGAGAACATGTCCATGTTTTCATATCAGTAAGATGAATTTCCCAAATGCTTCATTAAGGAATCAATAGGTGAACCAAATCTGATGGGAACTCTTGCACCTGCAGCCCAAGGAAGTTTCAAAAGCCGGAGACAGCAGCACAAACTTGCTGTTTGTATTTTGTAAGCTTTTATCTGTACAAACACACAAGAATAAACAGGAGACTTTACTAACAGACAGCAACTGACTCAGTCCTATTGCAAAGCTCACTCATGTCAAAACACTATCACTGTTAAACCCATGAACGTGAAAAAGTCTTCAGCTGATAAAAATCAGAATTCACGTAAGGACAGAGAAAGTTTCTAAAGCTGTCTGGATCACAGATACTTAATGGCATTTTTCATTTAGCCTTATGGTCAGCTATCTGAAAAAAGCACATTGAATGTTTCATAAACAGAGTTTAAAACAAAAAGTGCTTCTAATCAGATCTGGCAGGAAAACGGAGAAATGCATACATAGAATGAGGTAAGTGTGATCTTGCCCAGCTGAAGAACAGGGAATGGCAGAGCTTCAGGCTATGACTCACACAGACACTAAACAGTAGAAAGCTACAGATAATTCTCAGGTAAACTTTGCATGAGCCACTACGTCATCCTTCTCTACCCTTCCTGCATTAATCATGTCATTAGTAACCTGACGCAGCCCAAGAAGAATGTCTGATTTACAGGGAGCAGAGCAATGCTAACAGAACAAACCCTTTGGCAGGTCAAAAAAGGAAAGACCAACCTAAATTTCATTTTAGTTTGAACCACACCCTAAAAGAACATGGAAACTAGGAAAAAGAAAAAACAAAAAAAGGTATCTTCCCACCATGAGATTACATACTTCATTAAAAGTTCCTGATGAACCAGTTACTTAAGAGTACAAATACGAAGGATTTGCAAGAGTGCACGGATAAAAATCCAGCCCGAACATGTACCTAAACAAAGCAAAGGGAGCGGAGGGGAAACCCCCAAGCTTTCTTTTGAAGTTTTCACCATAGTTACGTAATTTCCATGTTAGTCTAGATGTTTTTAAACATCTTTCATAGAGTACAGTTGGGAACCAATTGTACAATGAGTACAAAGTGTACTGTTAGGAAAGATTCATGTCTCAGCCAGGTATCTTGGTTACTCCACTGAAATACAAAAAGGATAAGGGGAGATCACTGGGGCAAGCAAAAAATGGAAAATTTCAGAACTTCTTTTAAAAATTATTATTCAGTCTGAATTGACAGCAGTCACTTCGATAAATGTGGCTATAATCTGCATTATTGTGTATGGCTATTTCACCTTAAATACCCTGTAAAAGTAATGGTCATTTGAAGGAAGGGCAGATCACTACCATTCACACTGAAGCAAATAAAAAAACCCTGTAGATTACCTTAAAAGCAGAATGGAATTATCCTTAGTTTCTTGAAACAAACAAAATTATCACCCAAAACAAGGTGTGCAAGTAGTAGCAGCCGCTGTGTTAAAACTCAAGTTCACAAAAGCCATTTCAATTTCCAGAAGACCACCACAGAAAATGCATGCTCAAGTCTAAGGGTATGGCAAACTCACTTCTTGTGATAGTATTTTGTTCAGTTTTTCATGTCTACATCCATTTCTAAGTCTTCTTAAGTAGACTGTCTATTTTCTCGATGATTCCTTCCCATTGAACACTCACTTTCCTCTCATTTTATCTTAGCAACAATTCTGTGAACTGCCAAATTAATTTCTTACCTTCATGACTTTGAACCATAGGGTTGCAGGTCTACTTTCCATCTTAAAGCAAAGTTCTAGAAATTGAAATCTCCTTTGTCTTTGACCCTCTACAACAGCTGAGCTGAAATAGCCGAAATGTGTCACTTCAGTTAAAACCAGCTAACCATTTTGTTCCTACTCATTATTAACGGCATCCTTTTTGCAACATTAAAAGTAGTGTACAAAATATGACCAACTGTACAGCTAAAATGGTAGAACAATAATCACAATATTAGTGGGATGCAAAATAACAAAGAAAACGCACTTATCTTCTCAAACCAGTTTGGAAAGCTTCTCCATCATGCCATGACACTAGCCCTGTATCTCTTAATGAAAATTTTAAAAGAGATGTTTTGAAGGTTTTCTAAACTTATGTAAATGGAATGTCCCTTTCCCGGCTTCTTGCTTTAAAGCCAACAGAAACCTGAGAGAAGCAAAAAATTCTTTTGTCCCTGGTAGTTGTTCAATGTCA
>WAAG01043521.1:1175-14776 GCA_013390105.1 Tichodroma muraria | reverse complement strand
AATGGACTGGATTTAAATGCTGGATGTTTATCAGCAGTAGTTGCAAGAGCTGCTTTGGAAACCATTGCTTTAGTTTTTATGCCAGGGGGTCTCTAGCCTCAAACAACACCCTGGAGACAATTAACAGAATATCAAGCCAAACATTTATTTGTTTCTGCAAAATACCTCAGAAATGTTACTTTTGGTTCTTATTTTAGGTTTTGCAGTTAAAGCAGAGCTTCATCTGCTGTTGATAAAATAGCAAGCAGATTCTTCAGAGCCTCAGTGTATATCTTTAGATATGTAATTTAATTGTTGTGTATTCAAGTAATACATGATTAGTTTTATTTTAAAGTTAGTTTAAAAGACTTTCTTTACAAAATCAAACAACATTCCTTCTTCCTTCTCTCTAACTTCTTCATTTCCCTCTTCCATCATACAGCTTTTTCTCCCGATATGGATGATGGCAGAAATTTCTGTACCCCAAACTCACTTTACTAGTTAAACTTTTAAAATCTGTTTGAGCACAGGTTTGCATTTCAGTACTAGCCTGGATAACTGTTACTGAGATAACAGTTCCATGACACTTACTGCATATTTTTATGCACTCAGCTTTGGTAATTTCATGTGAAAATTAATGTCTGAGAGCTAAATAGCAGTAGGAATGGAAATGTGTGAAAGAGTTGCAAAAGGGAGGAAATGCAGAAGTACAGGATTGTATGCTGCTTGAGAGGGATTGCTTGCTTTCAGACAGAATATGGAAAGAAGCAGAAGGAATCCAAAAGTTTACGACTCTGGGTTGGGTTCTCTGAAGTGTCAAAAAGCAGAAAAATTAATCCAGTGAACACAGCATAGAAATTGTGTGTGTGTAGTCTATAAGATAAGAAATACTGATGTTGAATTTTTAAATTGTTAGGGATGGAAAAGTCTAAGCATTTTGCAGAAGATGCAGAAGAAAAAGTCTAATAGTTGGATATGAGTTTAATCTATCCAAACCAGTAAACACTAAAATGTTTTAATCATAAGCAGATGACTATTTCATGGTTTAATTACAAGGCCTGAAGATTGTTTTGGTATTCTTACTGCATTTTTGTCTTCTCAACTTACCTTCCAGTTTTAAAAAAATGTAACAAAATCAGTGAATACTGCTTTAGGTTATTTTATTTTAGTTTTATTTTTTAATCTGAATTATCTCTGTGTTTATTGTGGTTTTTGTTTTGCTTTGAAGTTCTTTGCACTTAAATGCAAGTGTAAATGAAGTATGTTCTTCCATTCTGTGCGGAATAGCTGCCTTAATTATTTTTTTAGTAACTCTGTGTGTGTAAAGAAAACAAAACTGTTCATTGGATGATGCAGTATTTAGAAAAAAACCACATTGTTTCTGTAATGCCACTCTTGGCCCAAACTACATAAAGCAACAACTAAAATGCATCACTTTTAGTTGATTTTAAGACTTGAAAGTATACTTCCAGAAATTTCCTTCCAAGCGTACCACAATATTCAGCTGCTGTTTGAGATGGATATAGAAAAGACAGTCAGAAAGAAAATACAATTTTTTTTTTTTGTCTTAAACTGATTTTAATTTATGTATCACAAGGTTCTATTTAAATATTGGGTGCTTTGTGCAATTACAAAACGTTTTGAGTGTAGGCAGAGCTCAAGTCAGTGGGATCCAGAACCTTACCTCAGTTTCTGCTTTTAGCAAAATAATGGATAATTTTCCCTGAGCCATAGTTCATCTTTGTAGTTAGTATGTTGAGATTTTATTTGTAGAGATTGTTTAGTCATTATGATAAAACATATTATAAAAATTTTGATAATGAAGAGTTAAAAAGCTCTTAGTGTTTTCTTTTTATAAGCCACCTGTTGCCTTAGATGCGTAAGTATATGAATTCGAACAAAGTGCTCATCACTTGTCAGCCATCAGTGGCAGCATAAAAATTACTTGTGGTGCTTGCTTTGCAAGAAGTTCTTTTGTGTTTGTGACATCAGCTTTGTTTTATACAATTAAAGTATTACACGCTAGAATAATCTAAATTGCAACCACTAAATGGTGATGTAGTTCTTTTTTCATAGAGCTGAATTTGTTTACTGGTTGTATACAGCTATTGACTACTGTTTAACATGACATGTCCCTTTTGCCTAGAACAATCTTTGGAAAAGGTGGTTTTTTGTGTCCTGTTCTTGTCTCCCACCCCCTCCATTCCTCCTCCTTTCTCCATTATGGAGAGCTTTTCTCGTACTTTTTTAACAAGTAGATAAAAATACATGTTAGGCTTCAGTTGGTTTTTTGTTTTTTTTTTTTTTTTTCAACTAGCAAATTAATGGCACATGATGATATTGCAACAGAGAAAAAAGCCTTGCAGTGAAGTGATCTGGACTGCAGGAGATGTTTTTTTCCATATGAACACATTTTGAGATGAACAGAGTAGTTTTTGTTTGGACGGTTTAAAATAAAACCCACAAGCAAACCACATTTTTCTGATTCTGACCCTACTGTACTAATGACTGTACCGATACCTGCTGAATGGCTTTCTCTGTTGGAAGTACCTCATCTGTGATGTTCTGTTCCTCTGTTATTGCTGTATTTTTCTTTTATTTGTATGTCTTCCCATTTCAAAGTGAATGGGGAGAATTTGCATGTGACTTGGCTATGATTTCTTAAAGTTGTTCTCCTTGTATTAAAACAGATATTCAGTGCTATAGAAATTCGTGGAAAATCTGCTGTCCCCTTCTCAAATTACATTGTATTGAATAAAATGTGATTTTTGTGGAAAATTCAACCAAGTGGGTGAAATTAGTGTAGCTTTTTATATGTTGGCTGAGTATGCAGTAGGCCTGTCTTCCTTCCCATAAGAAGGTAGGGAAGGCATTACATCTCTTCAAAATTTCCGTATACTTGTAGTCAGGCAAGGCATAGTTCCCATTTGAAGAAATGAGACTATAACTAAGCTGCCTTATTGCTGATTTTTGTGTTCAATTGCTGGTTTTTGGAAGGAATACATAACTACTGTGTAATTCCATATTTGTGTGCAGGACTTACTGGGTCTACTGAATCTGTGATAGAATCTCTGTGGCTGCAATACTAGTACTCCTGGAGCATTAAAGCTCCTTTCAGCAGTCACCCTCCTCCTTGGGCCTGAAGCCCTGACACAGGAGCATATAAATTCAACTTTCCTATTTTTTCACACTGGTCTAGTAACTTGCCCTTCTGAGGAATAATCCAAGTTAGAGATTTAGATAGAAATAAAGTTAAAATTAGCCTACAGTCAAATATGACTACAGCACTGTTCCAATGATAATCCTGTGGGGATGGGATATGAAAAGAACAAAAATGCAAGCTAAAGACCATGCAAAACAGTATTAAAAAATACAGCTCTCATTTAGTCTCTTCCCGTAGTCCCATACAGTAGCTTTGATAAGAATATGATTATTTTTAAACTGATAAGACATTAACAACATTCACTTTATTAAGATACTTCCATTTTATTATTCTGGCATAATTCTAAGCTGCTAACTGGCTCATTATTAATTAATGCTCTCATCCTTTCACATGTTTTCCTGTTGTCATTTTTCCTAAAATGTGTATGTAAGCAGGTAGGGAGAGAGAACAAAAATGAACTTTTAAAGCACTTCCATATTTTTTCCAAGAGTGCAGTTCTTCTATTTAGTCATACTGTGTGACTCAAATTGCATGAATTGCAGTCAGGTTCTGCTCAGTGTGAATAAATATGACTTGGTCTGAACCTTAACTCATCAGTATATATTTACAGAAAACAAAAATAAACATCTCCCTCTCTTCTGTATTGATACTTTTGCAGACTCAGGTTAAGGTGACTGTGCCATTTAGAGTGAATAATTTAGTGCATGAGTTAATCGATTATTTTCAAATTCACATTATTCTTGTGAGGAGATAGATTGTTTCCTTCTAGTTGATTTGTCCCACGCTGAAATACTAAAATAACAACACCCATACACTTGTTCAAATTTAATTTTTCCCCTCTCTGTATGGGTTCACGATGAGCAGTTTTGATTATTAATGGATGCAGTTGCACTTTTAAATAAATAATTGGGGGGGAGGACGTCATTGTGTGTATATCTTTTCCTTGTGGAGAAGTATTGCAGTGTCATTGTTGACTTGCTTTAGCCATTGTTGGAGCTGGGAAGTGCAGTGTGAATAGGACTAGCAGAGAAAAGGCACTGCCAGCTCAGTTGGCTACTCAGCTTTTCAGATGTCTTGCTCACTTAACCTCAGCAGAGTTTCAGTTACTAAGAGAAGATAAAACCATTCCAAATTATTTAATAATTTGCTTTTAATGAAGCCCCTATTTTTAAAAAGTGTTAGATGTTATTAAATTTTCATTTTCCTCCTATGTGGTTTGTGTAATGTTGCCATGCTAAGGTATTTTGACTACCTCATTTGAGCATTGTTGTTGAATAATATGACTTGGACTATGGTCTAGACACTTCTAAAGGTAAATACATCATAATCCTGATTCTTCTAACCAGCCACCATTTTGGGCAAGAATTTATCAGTTTTTCCTAGTCTTGCTGTAGGTGGAAACGTGCAGCTTGCTGGTCAGTGAATTGAGTTGAGTCCAGGAGAAGGGTGTATCCGGGTGGTGTGTGGATGTGCGTGCAGTGCGCTTCCCACGCCGGTGCCCGGGGCTGTGTCTGGATTCCCCGGGCAGGGGGACGAGCCGATGGCTACAGGCGCTTCCCTCCCGTGTGCCCTGCGCTCGGCCCTCGCTGTGCAGCCTGGGCGATGTCCTCGTTCTTGACTGTCCTCCTGTTGAGCACGTGGGGCCATATGTAGGAGAGGGACATGGGATTCTCAGGCAGAGTGGTGCTGGGAAGCCCGCAGGGCTGACGGGCACTGCCTGCCTGGAAGATGCCCTCAGCTGCCGCTCTATGGACAGCTGGGTGCAGAGCGCCAGCGTTTCCAGCTTGTGTGTTGCAGTCATACAAGGAGTCCCTTCATCTGGTTCCCATAAGCAGCATCCAAATTCCCTCCCTGCTGGAGAGAAATGCTGCTTTTGTCAGATAAAACCATCAAGTTAAGCTTTTCTCTCATCTCTTTCTGTTTATGGGGTTTTTTTCCCCCCCAGAATGCTTCTGCACGTTGTTTGCTGATTTGAGGTTTTTTCCCCCTTCCCACTTTTGTTTTCTTGCTGTGTAATAGCAGGGTGAAGTTGGTTAACAGGATTTTGTTAACCAACTTCAGAATAGAATGTTGTTAATTTACTGTATTAGAGCAGTGAAAATATGAGAAACAATATTTTGTTCACAGACTCAGCAAGCTAAAAGCTTTTTGACTGGAAAGATATTTCTGGGACTACTGCAGCTATAGGAAAATTGTTTTAAGCTGAAAAGTTAAATTTGCTGAAATTTGATAAATTAATACAAAGCAATTTCAAATCTCACCCATAAAATCACCGTGAAGTTACTTTTTTTTTTTCTGTTTTAAACTTTGCCTTGGAGAACAAATAACGTTCTTTGTTTCAGAACATGTGTAATTATGTGGAAGTGCATTAATTCTGTGTTATACAAGCACTGCATAGAAATGCTTCCATGTAACTAGGCTGAACCATTCAGCATTTTTGTAAAGAAAGAACTTCTGGAAATCTTTGATTAGGGAAAATACTACTTGTATTTAAATGCAGTTTGAATTTTTGATGCAGTTTGAATTCATAAATCAGGATCATATGCCACCAGTTTTCATGTCTTGATGGAGTGGGTAGATGGGTAAGCTGGGCTTTGGGCTGGCAGTGTGAGGGAGAAGGGCAGATGGAGCTGCATCCGAGAGCAAAGCTGTGTTCCTATGGAATGCAGACAGGGTCCAACTGCCTCTCTTAGGAGGAAGGGATATTGTAATATTATCAGCAGAGTTGTACTGAAAATTGAAAACAAGTAACTGAAAGCACATTGTAAAGAAACAGATGATTTAAATGACTCAGAGAACATTTCTAATGTTAGTAATCAGAAAACCACAGAGAAATTTGCTTGTGATCAGAGTTCTGATTTTTCACCAAAATGAAAAGTCTAGTCAAGGGTAATCCATCTTCTGTTCACTTAACATGTTTTTTCTTAGCTGTACTGCCTACCAATTTATTTAAAGAAAAAGATATTATATGTGTATGTACTATTAAATAAATGTCAGAATGGAAACTTAACAGCTTTATAGCTTTTTGGAAGGTTCCTTCTTCTGCAGTAGCATCTCATAAAATTTAGAAAATTTTTATAGACACAAATTATTTGAAAAATAAGCATACAGTTACTGTTGGCTAGCCGAAAAACAGAATGTATCCTGTTTTCATAGCATTGCAACAGCTATGCTTTCTTCAACTTTTTCTTTTTTTTTGTACCAGAAAAGTCTCTTGTTGATTTGTTGTGTGTTTCTTCTAATCTTTTTGAAGTTTACGCACGATATTTTCAGAAGATCTGAAATAAGGTTTTCCTGCCATATCAAAAGAAAATAGTAATGCTTTCATTCTGTGTTATGTGATATAGTTAGGTTTTTGTTTTAATCCCTGATCTAATTTAGGTTAGAACATTACATTACGTAAAAAGTACATACGGTATTCTAGCTGTATCAAGGTTGTTACAAAATGAGAAAAATTAAACAGTGAACTGTATTTTTATAACAAACTCCTTTGGAATCATAAGGTTACTTTAAAATAGGATGTAACTCTTTAAGGAATCTTCTTTTCTGTCAGATTCTTCTCCTTGAACTAGCAGGGTCGTGAAGTCTACTAGAACAGTTCTGGCCCCTGGCTTGCTCCTGTCGGCTCTGTCCCATGGGCAAAGGGTGAGCAGGCTGTCATTGAGTGAAACTGCATGAAGGGATGGTGGTGCTTCACTTGCTGGTCTGGGGGCATCTATAGCAGTAGTGTTAGAGGCATCGATGTAAGTGCTTGAATACTGTGTATGCCTTTTGCATATCCTTTGAAATTTGGAGAGTTTTGTCATCTTTCATGTATTTTGAAGAACTTTAAGTGTTGTGGCTCAGGATCTTCTGAGAGTCTACTAATTTTAGGAACCTTAAAATAATTCTGTATTTTTTTTTGTAATAATGATAGCCTCTTCAGGATAGATGTGGTCCAAGACAAATGCTGCATAATAGCTTTTGGGGAAAAATTGCAAGGAACCTTTGTACAATAATTGGATGAAAGATTTTTATAGATTTAAGGGTATCTGATGGACAAGAACTTGCCTCAGAGACTTCAAAAATTGCCAGAAGCATGATGGGCGGTATGATCCTTTTCTTTTGAAGAGTTTCTTCGAGATGATGAGTTTTGAGATGGAGAGTTTTGAGATGGAGAGAATCTTCATTCTGCCTAAGAATGATTTTTAGGTTTACTTTACCAGGAAAATAAGACTAGGTCAGACCAAACCTTGAACAAGTGATGTTTTGTTCTAGAATTCGCAGTCAGCATTGTCTGTTTCAAAATTTAAAGAAACCCTACAAGGGTGTGCATAGAATTGCCAGCTTACAGTGACTAGGAAACGAAGGCAATTCTGCTGAGAAAGGCAGTCTGCCATCAGTTTGGTGTTGGCCACATTTTTGCCTGTGCACTGCCCTATGCCTGTATGTGAGCACAAAATTAGCTGTGGTTGTGTGCCAGGCTTTATGGAAGGCCTGATCTTGTTTACTTCTAGCCAGCCACTGCTTTGTAGCTGTAATCCTTGTGTTTGCCCATCTAGTCATCATGAAACTCTGCAGAAAGGTAATTCACCTGCATATGCACTGTGTTTGGAAAGCTTATAAAACATGGCAGGTGATACAAAATAATTCCTGGCATTGAAAAATTCAGTTAAGTGATAAAAATATATTAGAACATATAAGAATATATGGAAGATGGTAAATAATGGTGTGATACAAATAATGAGGAAAGAATATCACAGTATATTTTCATATCAAAGTGTTGGTCTCCACAGAGACTGCTTGCTAGAGCTGAGCGTGCACTCATTTTCACCTCGTAAGCGTTTTTAGGTGTTACTCTTAATACAGACAGATATAAAGTATAAAATACGATTAGAAATAAGAACTAGAAGGTAGAAGGTGGGTTTAAAAATAGCATGTAGTGGTAAAATATTGCCACTGTTTTAAAGTGGCAATTTAATAGGAAAGCAGAAAATAACTATGTAACAAAGTCTGCTGCCGTACTGGCGTTGGAAGCCGGTGTGTTCAGAAGAACACAAAGGCTGTCTGGCAGCCGTCCCCTGCCTCCAGCCCAGAGCGCCTGCCACCGTCACAGCCTGAGTTAGCCTTTGCTGCTTGTCCCTAGCTGCAGTTCAGGTGCTGTGGTGATGCCAAAATACTTCTTATGGCCACGAAAATAGTGAGACTGTATTATTTCTTCCACTGTGCGTGAATAAGGAGAGTGTAGAGGTTGGGCATGTCTGTGGGTGGTGAGCTGGCCTGAGGGATGCAACGGTTTGTGTGGATGGTCCTTGCCCTACATGAGCCATGTGGTGCAAGGGTGGTCCCTAAATGGCTTATCTAATCATGCATAACCTCCACTGACATTTTAAATTCATGAATTAAACGTAGTTTAACTTCAAATTGCTAAGCTGAAGTTTTTGGTGTTTTAAACAAAAAGGTTCATAACAAACCCTTCCTCATGCTATGGTATTTTGTATAATCTTTGTCTTTTTCTAGCATTAGGAAAAGTGTTTCTGTAATGTTAATTAGCTAGTAACTGCTGTTTTCAGTGTGCTTTAATTACTGTATGTTGCTTGATTATATGTTATGAAATAAACTTAAGGTTATTTTAGATTGTTAAACGATGAGCTAATATATAACTACTGTGCTTAAGATGAGCAGTAGTTTCAGATATGGTGGTGGGAATATTGGGAAGAGGAAAATCTGGAAGTGCAGCTCTCAGTCTTAGAGACATATGAAAACAGCATTAAGAATTGCCTCCTAGATTTTAAAATTAATATTTATAAAAAATATCTGGTAAAATACCATGAAAATGCTTTAAAACATGCATAATCATAGAATAGATTGTAAAGATGTAACTCATAAGATGATTTGCATATGTGTTACTAATAGGTATCCTTTGCTGACAGTCTAATTGTGCAATGCAAGATACTTCTAATTTACTATTACTAAAGAATTTTTAAAAAATGCTCCTGTTCAAATTACATTTAGCTGTAACTATATTGCAAAATTACATATATGTAGTTTTGTCTACACATGTAGGTTTTGATGCAGTGACAGCTGTACTTTTTAATTAGCAAGATGTTTAATTAACTAGGTGGTCATGTGCAGTTTTATTTTCAGTTTCAGCTGGACCAAGTGCTAAATGAAAGGTTGTATGTGGTGGTTACGTTACGTTTGGTAACAGACAAAAAAGAAGGAAGCTAAGTGTTATAGATGACTTAAAAACATCTGATAACAAAGATATTTGATTGCCTTCCATATTGAAATAAAAAAAGTTAAAATTTTTCTTGAGCAGAAGTTATGAGTATTGTAAAACGTATCCTGTAACTGCTTTGTCTCTTTAAAAAGATAATTGCAGTGGTAACTGATCTAGCATTGGAAACCACTAAGAATTTTAATATTGTTCATATGTAATTGCTGTAATCTCTGGTCTTTGCAGGAGATGGTACTTAACATGCTCAAGTTTTTTTCCCATGGTGTTTCTTTCTCAGATTGCTAGAATAAAATCTGTGTTTATTTCAGTCAATTGTACATAGAAATAAACAGTTTACGTTTTTAGTTGATGCATAACATTTTTATTTGCTTTACTCTATCTTAAACTCTAGCTTCATCCTTAGTTAAATTTTGTGGTTATGTTCACATACGTCCCCTCAGGTCTTCAAGTAATACAGTGTAAGCAGCTGTGCAGATCATGGGATACTTTGCAAATAATGAAAAATATAGGAAGATAAATCCTGCGTTGTGCCAGTTTATTCCCCCAAAGATTTTCATCGTCATTTCTTTTACAGTAATTTTTCAAAATTACTTCACCAACATATTAACTCCCAGTAAGCTACCACTCAATAAAACATATATTCAAGACATTTTAGTTTTATGGGTTATTTTAATAATTTTCTTATTTTTAAAGAGTTTTTCTTTGAAGTAATGTAAGCGTATGGCTCGGCAGTGCTGATACCTAGGAGAATAAGGTCAGCAAAGGGGGAGGGGGTTGTTCTTTTCTCTGTAGGCTAATAAAATGGGGCATTTTAAGTGCTGTGGAGAGGATCTGAATTGTGGCCACTCTCTCAGTTAAGTAACTACTTAGGGACGCTGAATATGTATTTTTTTCATTCAAAGAAAGTAAAACAATTAAGTGTTCCTTCCTCTACGAATGTTATAGAATATAACATATATGTTAATTTCTCTTATTTCACTATTCTTTGTGGATACTGGGGTTTGGCTGCAGGTGGGGGCCTTCTCTTGCTCCTTTTAAGTTTGATGCATTTTACAGCAGTTGGTAAGTATCAGCATCTCAGTGCCAAGTCATTAAATGGTGACTCTAAATTTTTTTTAAAAAGTAAATCTACTGCTCATTCTGTGAAAATCTATTAGTGGCACTTTGACATATGAAAAGTTTGAAGTCTTCTGGATTCTGTAGTCACCAGATAATGATATCTAATAGTAGTTTATAGGTGAGATCTTAAAACATTTTAATTTAGCTTGTATTTAAGGTTGATAAATATGAATAAATCAGCCTGGGGTTTAAGTGAGAATATTTTCAAATTTAAAGCTCTTGTACCCCAATGGGATTATTTCAGTGGTTGACTGGAACATTTAGGAGAAGGGAAATGTTTCCTTAACTCCAAAGAGAGTTTTCCTTAACTCAAATAGAGGGAATTGAGCTGGGAATTGGGCACATAAAAAGAAAAAAATCCCCAACTTTAAACATTCCTCTGATTATGATTATCATGAAACTGAGCTTTGCTTCAAGATTTTAGCCAGTGCTGTGTTTTCATGATTTAATGGATATTTATTTTCTGAGTAGTAAGTGATTTGTATTTCTTAGAAGACGCCTATAACGAACTGGATCTATCAATAAGTAACTCATTTGCAGCATTATTGTAGTCAATCATGAGAGGATTAATTGCAGTTTGCTTCTATCATTTTTCTTGACAGCTGCTGGAAAAAAAATAATGTGGTAGATTTGGATTTATACTGACTTTCAAGGAGGAGATATTTGTTCAAAAGCAGTCAGGGAGTGCAAAGATCCATGCCAATATTCAGAATTCGTATTTCCCTTGAATGGAAGGTTGTGATAAAATGGTACATGGTGTGTTTTCATTGCCTGTTGAAAGACTTTCATGCAGTTAAAATAAGCATTTTGATGGTGGTTGAATTAAGAGTTTTTGTCAGTCTCTTCTCATCATGGATGATTAGACTAAAACGTCTGCTTGTCTTGACTTGAGATCACCACAGCTTCAGATAACATGCTTTGTGATTGAAGGTCGAAATATTTTGAATTCTAATAGGCTGCCAGATGAATTGCTTGAAATAGACTGTAAAATTTCAAGGCTTCCTTTTCCATCTGCTGTGAAAAGAACCATTGGGAATGGTTGAGCTTGATGATCATAGAATTACGGGATGGTGATTCTAAAACCCTCAAAGGGAAGTTGCTATGGAGATCTAGTTCCAAACTGTGAAATGATTCACCTCTGAAAGGCTTCAGGGTCTGAGAAGCTGAACACATCATTGTTCAGGTGGTCATTGGTTAGGAAATTGCTGGTGCCTGTGTAATCAGCACTCCTGTGGTAGTTAACGATCTAAAAAGGTTTGTTCTGAATGATGTGGGACAACAGCAATGTGCATAAGATGGCTTCTCTCAATCATAGTTTGCTCAGCCTGGTGCTTGTAAAAATATAGTGAGCTAAATGGCAGGGAGACAAACTGCTTCATTGAGGAGGGCTTTTAAAAACAAAATTCTTTTCTGTGATGGATTTGACGTCTAAAGTAAAAGAAGAACAACTGTTTCAGCTTAAAGAGCTGTGGTTAGATGTTGCAAAAGTATCATATTTATATATTTATTTTGCAAGGAGCAGGACAGCAGGGCTGCATATTTTTATTTGCTTGCAGGCTAAAGGAGTTACACTGTTGGAAATAAAGATTTCTACCCAGTCACACCTCAGGAATGTAATAAAGTAGCCTTGATATATATTCATATTATTCCTCTTCTATTCCCCCCTCCCCAATATTACGGCCTACAAGGCACTCTGCTCTGGCAGTCATGGAAAAAACACCCTGTATATATCCAGGATTCAGCTTAATCAAAGCATATATTTTCTGTCTTAGTTTCTAATTTATTTGTGTGTTTTGAGGATAGGAAAAGGGAATAATTGGCCAGTGTTTGTGTACATGTGTAAAACAATGCATTTTGGCAACTGTTGCTAAAAATTGCCCGCAGATTCATTAGATTACTTGAAAACTCCAACATAGACACAAGTATTTAATGTACTTTCTCAAGGAAGTCAGAAGTCATTTGCACAGTACGCAAGTAGTTAGTGACTATACCTGTCTACCTAATTCAACATAAAATATTTTCTTGACATATGATGTTCAAGAAGTCTGAGTTACTATTCCTTGCATACTCAGTATCACCCTTTCAGAATCTCTTAACACAATCTCTTAATGGTTTCTAGTAAAGAAGACGCCAGTGGCTACTAGATGGTGCCAGATAGTTACAGAACGATTGATATGTTCCACAATATAGTTGCCATTTAAGTAAAATGTTGCTGGGAAAAAAAAAAGTGAATGTCTGAGGGCTAGGGATTACTTTACTGAAATAATGTACAAAGTGAGTTCTTTACTTCCCATGTGATGGGCCAGCCAATCTATAGAAAGCAATTTATTAATTTTTTGTTAGGATGTTTTTTGATCATTATAAAGGAAGAGACTTAACATCCAAAATAAAATATTAGTATTGAGTTTTGTGTGGTCAACTGTTACATGAAGATTTGAACACTGAACAGGAGATGTTGCAAACCCTCTTTATCAAGCTTAGCATCTCAGTATTTCAGATTCTGTTCTAAAAAGATCATTTGATATTTCTTGTAATTGCAAGCCTGTACTGTTATGTGAGGTCGTAAGAACTGTGACATCTCTTAATTTGTAGAAAAATAAACATGTGAAAAATAGTGTGTGAAAAATAATAAGCTCTTAACCTAATGATGCAGCTAAAGCTAATGATATATTTTAAAAATGATTGTTATTTGTTTTTATTACTAGAAACCCATAGGCAGCACTCTTCTAAAGTTGGAATTGATTTGCAAAGGATAAATCAGGATTAATAGTATTGCTTCTTTTGCATTAAATTTGTTTTACACTCTGAATGTGGGTTAGAATGTCCAGAGGGAAGGCTTTATGTTTATAAGGTAACTTTACTGTGAGGCATTTTGCTTTTGTTTTTAAAGCTGTTTTATTCACTTAGCAACACTGCACTTCATTACAGACATACATAGGACATATGCATACCTAATGGCACTGACAAAACAGTATTTGCTGATCAAAGTCTTTATCAACTCTCATTTTTTTTATACATCGGCTGGTCTTCCCTTAGGTATGTTTACTCCTCCACACCTCTGTTGTGCAACAAAATAGATCCTCAAAGGAGAAACATTAAGATAATGGAGAATAAGTTCTT
>WAAG01043519.1:0-26902 GCA_013390105.1 Tichodroma muraria | reverse complement strand
AGAGTGTGGTGATATGTAACGTCCTAATATAGACTTCTGCATCTGGAGAATACATCTGTTAAGTAGAGCAGTTAGTGATTATTATATATTGGGTTGTTTTTACAATAACTCAGATGGTTTTCTGCAAAACTGTTACCAAGGTTATGATTGCTCTTATCTCTTTTGTCTTCTCTTCCCTTCTTCCCTTCTTTTTTAACTGTATTACCCAGCAAAATTTATAGCAGAAACCAAACTTATAAACTGTTACAGTGAAATGGCGATTATCTAGCATCGTGATAGTTTTGAGCAGAAGAGAGTGTGCTAGTGGTTAGTTCTTTTGCTTCAGCTGAAATCCTGTTTCACACTGTTTTTCTCATCTATGCTGAAGTATTTGCATGGATCCATGGATTTTGTAGCTTGCCTCACGATACCTGTGGGAATGTTGACTTTTTTGGTTTCATGAACTTCCTAAACTTCTGCTCCTTCCATGTAGTTTTAATTATTTTGATTTCTATTATGAAAATTAACTGGGGAAATTAGGATTTGGTGTCCAGGGATGGGTATTTTAAAAAGGATCCTTGAGCATGTGGGGAGTGCAGGAGGAAAAGCACAGTGTATGCAGGGCAGATGTGACAGCTGGTAGGAAGGTTTAATGAATTAAGGGCCATGGGCCTTTCATCTCCAAAAAGGAAAGCCTTCACAAAGCTCCAGAAATGCACAAGGCTCACGTGGTTTGGGCTGTGCCAGCACTGGGTTTAACTTTTATTTAGTCTTGTGTCCCTGAATTCTGAGGTTGAGGAGCCACTACCATAGAATACTGAAAGTCAACATTTACATTAACCTGGGTTTTGCCCCAGGTAATTTCATTCAGTTCTGGGTGATGGCTGACAATGCTGCAGGTTTGGTATGGCTCCTGGCCAGTTGTGCCTTCCTCTTTGGGTGGCGAAATAAAACGATTCAGCTGGGTGCAGTCAGGAGGTGTCCTGAGGTGTGGGTTTAATAAATTTAAAATAATAAAGGGTTAATAAACAGTGTCTGAGGGCCAGACTGATACTGATATGAAGGTATGAAGAGA
Organism: Tichodroma muraria; assembly: GCA_013390105.1. Classification (NCBI taxonomy): domain Eukaryota; kingdom Metazoa; phylum Chordata; class Aves; order Passeriformes; family Sittidae; genus Tichodroma; species Tichodroma muraria. Next base: position 25,848 of record WAAG01043519.1, on the reverse strand, counting down.
TGCAGAAAATTGAACTATTACTTGGTGTGTGTATGTATCCTGAGGCAGCTAAGTGCCTATATTCCCATCTCACTGAATTTTCTGTTAGTATTAGTCAATGGAGGTTGATGTCTTCCTTGCTTGAGTTAGCAGTGGGACTATTTCTGTGGCTTTCTCAACTACTTCTGAAGTGGCAGCAACAGAACTCTTCTAGTGATGAGCTGTGTGTTGCGCGGCTTTGGGCTGGTTGTAGTACCGCTGTCAGGACAGTAGTACATCACCTCGGTGGTTCAGAGAGTCCAGTTGGTCTGAAGTAGGTGCTTCTATGAAAGGAAGGCAGGAACAGCACCTGCTAACGAACAGTTATTGTAGCATTTTTGTTAAAAATGAAGTTGTTATATTGCTATACAGTCAATCACTATGTGGTTGTGTATTTTGTTATTCATCAGTAAGACATCTATGTATCTTCCAGTCATACACTGTTAATGTGCCAAGCAAATACCATAGTTGGTTCGTTCCTTCTCTCCTTCCCTCAAGAGGGAATATTTTGTTTTGTGGCCGAGCGTTTTGTTGTGACACATGCAGAAATGGGTGCTCAACCTGCACTCCTTAGTGCTGGCAAAGGGAGGAGCAAAGTTTTGTCCTAAGAGTGAAAGTGGTGATGTCTCTAAGAGGCTTTTTTCCAGGGAAAATCTTGCCTCAGTCTTGTACCTGTCTCAGTAAAACTGTACCAGCTGCACTGGCATTTTGCCCTTTACCACAGGCAGCTGCACTGCACCAGGGAACAGAGCTGTGGACTTCAGGTGACCTTCTAAACAGTTTGGATTGAGGCACTTGGAAGGCAGAGATAATGCCCTAAGAGAAAGAACGCTTGCACTGTGGTGCTTGGGGCTTGTTATTAGTATTGGAAGGTTTTTGTGAGCATTTCCTGTGCCAGCTCCACTAAAGCACTATCCAGAGTCCTTCATGTTTGATATAGAAAGGTGTTTTTGAAATGCTTTATTTTAAAAAGTTATCTTTGTAAATACTTTGTTGGCTTGTAAGCCTTTGTTTCCTTGTTTCTTTATCAAACACCCCCCCAAAAATGTTTTTGAAATCAGGACTATTATTCTATATTTTTCTTGTTGTTTTTGTGGGGATTTTTTTATTTTTGGGGGGGGAGTGAGGAAGATTGCGAGTGTGTTTGTTTGATTGTTTTGGATTTATTTTTTTAATCCTATCCCTTATTTTCTACTAACCCCTTCCACCACTGTGCCTCCCTCATGCTTCCCAGTTCTCAATTCCACCCTGATTAACTTTGAGTTGGTTGGGAAAACTTATTTCATTCTTCTTGCATTCCTGTTCTGTTGCAGATTTTGACTTGAACTATTTTTGGCATTGGAGCAAGTTTACAGACTACGTGCAGTGTGTCCTCACCTTCACTGGTGTGACTGGTTACATCACTTACCTGTGGCTGGACTCCTCCCTCTTTGTGGAAACTCTGGGCTTCCTTGCTGTGTTCACTGAGGCCATGCTGGGCGTCCCCCAGCTGTACCGCAACTACCAGAACAGATCAACAGAAGGAATGAGGTACGGTGCTTGTCCTGCATCAAACACGTGTGTGTGCCTTCGTGTGGGTTGTCTCTGCAGTGTGGGAGTGCTTTTCCAGGAAGGGCAATGTCGTCTCTACAATTTTGATTTGAAAACACAGCAGCAATCAGAGTAGACTTTCTGTCAGTAGGAGCCAGTGCAGCACTGCTGAAGGCAGTGGGAGTTCCATGACACTTCTGAAGTCTGACCCATTATCCAAGTCCAGCTGGAGAGTTCCAAGGCAAAACATGTTCTAGTGAAATAAACATGTGAAACCACTGCTGTTGCCATTAGCAACATGTTGCAATTCTACTCAGGCTGTGCTACACTGGTAATTAGAAATGGTCTAAAGAGATCTTGCATATCAAAAGTAATAAAGAAGATGAAAATATTTTGAGCCTGCAGCCTGTAACTATCAATATTACTCATATAATTAGCTTTTTCTCACATATCTGCTCATCACTTCTTCATAATCCATTACTACATATGTAGCAAATGACATCAATATTTCTTTCTGTGTCCAAGCTTGAAACTGACATTTATGAAAGCTCCGATGTGACTTTACAGTCTTGACTGTGAAAATGTAGGACAGAAAACTTTAATCTTGTGCCCACTCTTAAATCAGATTATCTTTTCACACTGTTTGTTGGATAACTCAAATGGTAACACTAAGATTACAAAGGCAACATGTGAAGCTTTTTGAGAGAGGAAACCTTCACTGTGGTGCATCAGAGCACTGGTCTGTAAAAACAATACAGCAAATTCAGTTCACAGAGCGCTTTGATCATTTGTGACTCTGTCTTCTCTTTCATTGTTTCATTATGACTTCTTTGCATTCCTTTTAAAATTTGCTGGGATAATTTTTACTTTGGTCAAAATAATTAACCATGCCACTCCCAAACCAAGGGAATTCTGTCCTCTGTTCACGTTGTTCCCTTTACTTGTTTGGCTTGAGCATGCTTATACTAGCTACTCTGATATCTTTTCTAACTTGAAATGTTCAGAAATTTGCTTTGATTTCATGGATTTTCATTTCATTTCAATGCTTCAGGCATTTTCTGACTGGGAGCCCCTTTGGTACAGAATGAGTCAGGATTTGCTTCCAAAATATTGGGGTATTTTTCATGCACACATTATCTTGGAAAATTCTGTACCTGTGATATCCGGAGGGCAACTTAGCTACAGACCTTTTTTATGCTCTGGTTTGACTTTTCCTTTTCTATTTTTCATCTGTGAATAATAATGTCATATTAATGATGGCCACTGGTAGTGTTTTGCTTTTCCTTAACTCCTTCCTGGGGACGTGAGTTTCAGTTTTTCTATTTCTTGTATGTGGTATTAGCAAAAGGATTAAAAAAACCCCTTTGTTCTTTGTAAACTGCTAAGCATACAGTTGCAGAATTCTCATCTAACACTGCTTGGCAAAAGACTGTGTTTAGTCAAAAGAAAATAGTGTAAAAGCTCATGTTTTCTTGCCATGGAACAGAACCAGGTCAAGCACAGCCACGCTCCTTATCACTTGTGCCCACGGTTCCAGAATGCATTCCCCTCTCTGGTTCTACTCTAGAAGCAGTACTTTGTGAGGCATTGGACACTGATGGGCCTGGGCACAACTTTGTGCTGCTGTACTGCAGTGGGAGGATATTCATGCACATGTTGGTGCTCTTTATTTCTTTCAGGTTAAATTGTGGTTTTATATATGTTGCAAGTACCACCCACACTTTGTAGTACCATGCAATCCTAAATTGACTGGATGTTCTCTAAGCATTAGTGGACTGTTCCTCCTGTGAGAGTGACTTCTGCCAGTGTATTGCTTTCTGTTGAAGGAGCTGTTGGAAATATTTCCCCTGAACTTCCCTTCCTGTGCCCACTTCTCTAAGAGCGTATCAAGAAGATACCCCAGTCAGGGAAACACTGAAGGGAGTGTGTAACAGTGTGGTCAGCCTACTTGCATGGGTATTGACCAGGTGAGGGTTGGCTGATGCCCAGGTTAGCTGATTCCCACTGCTCTGTTCAGTTATTTACAGCTCAGGGCAGAAATAACCGCGTGTGTGGATGGTTACACTGTCGGAAGCAATTGCACTGGGGATCTGGGCCAGAATGGCTGGCTGCCAGCCATGCTCTTAGCAAGCCTCAGTGGCAAAGAAAAAGAGATGATTTTCTAGTGTCTCTGTAACTTTAAGCTTAATGGGGAGAGCAATGAGTATTAAGCTGTTCTATATAGTGACCTTTTGGTCAATCATCACGTCTTGGTTGGAGGTGGTAACTTCTTAAACCACAGTAATTCTGTCACCCAGTGCAGGAGTGTAGCCTGTGTCCCTGGTAAAGATCACAGCCTTTACTACTGCCAGAGAAGTGGTTGTTCACAGGTTCTCATGGCTTGGCTGAGAAAAGCTGTAACACGTGTCTGTCTCTGAACTGGGACAGAGCAGCTGATACATTAATTCTATTTAGCAAAAAGTCCTTTCATAAAGGTTTGCTGTTGAAAAAGAAATGGAGAATAAGATCTCAGTATGTGGTCCCATATGATCAGAGTATCCTGCCAGTCTCTTCTGATACTCTTGTTTCTGAAAAAAGGCCATACTACCCACAACCCTTTCCCCCCAGTAATACCTATTTAAGTGGGAAGTTGAGGACATCTCATACTTGAGGTAGCAGTCATTTCCCAATAAAGAAACCTCGAGACCAGGGGCCGTAAGAGAGCTAAATAGGAGAGGTGGCTGCAGTGGCAGCCAGGATGCCCTTTAGGAGTCTGTTGTGGAAAGGGTCCTTTCATCTCATGCCTGTATTTCCATTTGCTACTGCCTGAAAAGTCCCCTACTAAAAATGTCCTCCGTGTCTGAGGTAAATGTCCAGAGAGCATCTGCAGCTTAGACAGTTATGTTTATTGTAATAGAGCATGTCTGGAGTGAAGGAATCACAGTTATGTGCTTTGTAGTGCTCCTGAGAATAAGTCTGCTGATTCTTTGATACCTCTGTTCTGCTGGATAGAGCTCCTCACATCTTATTTTTAAGTTTAAATTTTCCCCTTCCTCTCTCATTTTCCTTCTTCCTTCTTTTTGTAGGATTATTACTACTAAGTCTAGTAGCTTCCTCCTCTGTTCTGACAGAGCAGAGACCAAAGGAGAAGTTGGACAGAAATGGAAACAGTAAAAGTAGAAAGGAGATGCATGCTGAGTGACAGCTTTTGTGAAGATAATGTAGTATGTCCTTGTGGGCTGACGATTGATGGGTAGAAATTTTCCTATGATTAAGTAAACAACTAAGCTAGTCAAAGCAGCAGAAATTTTTATCATGTTCTCTTTGACAATTCACCTGATTACTTTTGGAATGAATACTTTTTGGAAACTTGGAATTCTGATTATGTGTTTAAATGCTTTTGAATGGTTGCAAACCTAAATAGTACAGTAGTAATATAAATTATGGTACTAAACTTGACAGAAGTGCTTTGTAATGAATTGTGTTAATACCTATCAAAGAAATATTCATTTAATCTCCATTCTTTAGTTCTTTTCAAGAACTAAACTAGTTCTGTCAGGTCACCTAGTAAGAGTAATTTAATTACTTTAATTGTTGGGGTGGATTAGAATTATAAGTGATTATGTTAGAAAAAGGACAAAAGCTGCCTCAAAGTTAAAGAGCTTTAGAGTATTTGAGGAAAAAAAGGCACTATGCCATTAAAAGATTGTTCATCACTTGTAAATTTTCTTTATATTATGTGGTAAAATATTTCAAGATTTGACATCCAGAACATCTCTCCTCTATCATCTGTTAGGAGTCAGAGCTGCTGAATGCTACAGTTGGGATCTGATGCTCCTTGTATTATTAACTGCTTTTGTTTTGGGACAAAAAACATACAGACAGGAACTTAATCTGTCATTTATCTTTGCGTCCTCACTCCTTCTAGGATAGTTGCCTCCCAGTCACTTTCTCTTTTTAATAAACTGCATCCATGAGAAAAGGGAGTGTTCAGTAGGAGGCAGTGGAAAGGGCAGGAAGGTTGGTTCTGGGCCTGGCAGCAGCCCTGCTGCACACAGAGGTCAGTGCATTGGGAGGATCACATCCCTTTGTGGACAGCGGCTTTTGTGGAGCTCCTGTCGGGGGGCAGCGTGTGCTTTTGTGCAGGTGTCAGGAGAGCCTCTGAGGGAAGGCGCTGCTGTTATTAATGCTCTCCTCATAATCCCACCTGACCTCCCTCCACCAAAGGAGGGTGTTCCTCTGTAAGGTCTGTGACCAAGTTGTAGGTGTGTGGTCCTACCATGTTAACCTTGGGACTGCACGAGGGTTGATTTGCCCCAGGTCAGTACTGCATTCCTGTCTGCTGCCCTGCAGAAAAAAAATAACTGCCCTTCATTGAAAGTTTTTTGCAAAGGCTTCTCAAAACCACCTGGCAGTAACCCTTTTTGACTGCCAGCTGCTGCTCAAACCCCATGGAGCAGCAGTTTCTTTTCAGTCAGAGCTGCTGCATGGCACAGTCTTCCCAGGTCCAAGAAAGAGATCTGGCAGTAGGACAGAGCTGGGCTGCATATCTTGAAATCTCAGAAGCCACAGTCCATTGGTTACCTACACGTGCCCATCAGTTGTTAGCTTGGAAACATGTGGGCTCACTAACGCAAGGTCTTTTTGCAGCAGTAGTTGAGGTCCTGATACGCACTGTTGTCTCTTCCCTGGCTGCACCCTGGGCACGGGGTGGCCCTTGCTGCGTCTGGCCCAGGGCTGCACGTGCAGCTGCGGGGTCAGAAGGACACAACCAGGAAAATCTGTGTCGTCCCTCTGCAAGCAGTTTCCCACGTCTGTCTTCTTGCTCATGGACAGCTTTCAGTCTGCTTGGAAGGAACCTCCTTTCTGCACAACTTTGACCGTTGCGTTTGGCTGACATTGGGTCGGGGACGCAGAATTTCACTGCCTGGAGATAGCCAACACAATCAGTGACTCTGCTTATGTGTTGATAGGAGACTGTCTTGAGAAATCTAGTCTGAAAAGGCTGAATGAGGATAATCTCAGGATTTCATTCAATCAGGTTATTGTGCTATGAAAGAAAAATATTAATGTAGTCCCTCCTGTGGCAGTGCTGGGTCAGTCACAGTGATTATCGTGTTTTAAAAAGCACAAATCACTGAAGGAGAAACAGTTGGTATTTGTTGTCTCAGAAGCTGCTGGAGTCAAGAGCTGCAAATTATAAGAAGCTTTTTCATTCAGAAATGTTTTATAAGGCGTGCTGCAGCTGTGAGCTAGTTATGAGCAAGTGTTTTTCTGAAACGTATCCAGTGAAATGAGTGTGGTATAAGGAGGTATGAAAGAAATAAATTCTATTAAATGATTCTAATATGTATATATAGTTAATATAGTATTTACTTTTCTCCTTTACAGGTAATATTAAAAATACCAGAAGACAGTATTTCTTAGAGGGATAAATTTTATTGTTGGTTGATTTTATTGAATACTGGTCTATAGCTTTTTCCTTTATGAGACATGCAGCTCTTTATATCATTTTTTAGGAGAAGCTTTTGACTTCTGAGAACAGTGTTTGTCCCAGAGACAAATTCTGAGTTTATTCAAATACTGCAAAGATTAATGAAAGCTGTTGTATTTTTTCTGCCTGTATTGTATTAACCAGTTGCTGTGATGAACAGATGTAGAAGGCTTTATTCAGGACTGGCTCACCAATGTCTAGCCACCTCCTTTAGTGAGATTTTAGATTTAAGGAGATTGGGCAAGTGGTCTAAAAATGCTACTCCTGTGATTTCTTGGGATTTTTTTAGCCCGAGGGAATTTTTAATTTGTGAATAAGTAAAACAGCTTCAGTGTCTTACTTCCTTTGGAGTAACTTTTGAATTACTTCCTTTATGCTATTTAAGAGAAAACAAAACCCTGTGCTAGAGGGAGGTTGCAAGACTTGTGGATGTTTCTGCTCAGGCACCAACTATGTATTAGCTTCTTCAGAATACATTTCATTCCATTAAAAAGGGAGGCAATTCATAGCTGTTATGGCAACTTCATTACATATCTGTGCTTTTTGGGGGAGGCTCAGTAAAGAAGTAAGAGAAATTAACTGGAAAAGAACTTAAAAAGTGCTAAAAAGAAGGGAAGTTAAAAGAGGATAATGCAGGCAATGGCTATGTTGAATGTTAAGTTTTTTTTATCTTCAGCTTCTGTTTCTCACTGTCAGAAATTGCATGGATGAGAGCAAAATCAAAGAAACAGGAGTAGGGGTAATGGATGCCTATGTGAAAGATTTCCTTTCCTGAGTATGCCACATACACAAAGCAGACACTGACCAGTGCAGTGGAGACCTGAGTTAGGAGTAAATTATGTCCAGTCCAGAACTAACACCAAGAAAGATGCTGAATAGAGAGAGAACCGTTTCCCACAGGTTTTGGCATTGTACCTTCCAGGTGCTGATTAACCAGTGTCTTCAGTTACTCTTAAAATAGCGGCTGCTTTATATATTAAAGAGCTGCTTTATATATTAAACAGACAAAGCAGAGGACGTGGAAGAGGGGTATGGGAGGTGAGGGCCATTTAGTTCAAACAAACGAACAAACAAAAACCCCCCCAATATAGTTTGGTGGATTCAAATTATTTAACCCAACTAAGAAGCAGGTTTTCATTGCTTAAAAGCATTGTGCGGACAATCATAGGGACTAAGTTGTGAAAGAGAAAGTAGTTCTCAAGGGTCTAGTTAAGACCTAAAAGTTAAATCTGGGACCCTGGCAAATAGAGAAATCAAGGTCTTGAGCATGAGCCAGAACCACATTGGGTAAATGTGAAATTATTAGCTCTACTTAAAAGTGGTTTGTACTTGGGGTTGTATAGCCCATTCCTTAGTTTCACTACCTTTTCTTTTGCACTCAGTTAATCAGAACTGTCACTGAGCTTACCAACTGCCTGTTTTAAACTATACATATAATTTATTGTAGCTCTGATTGTATTCTTTTGTCTTCCTAAATGCTGTTCTTTACTCAGATCCTTAGTTTTCTCTGTGGGCCTACAACAATTATCATTGCTTCTGTGGCTCCAGTCAGCATTCATAGTTTTCTGGGGAAGTTTTACTTGTTTAATTGTTTTGCTTTGCTGACATTTCCTCTTCTGCTCCTTGCACTGATGAGCTGGTTGAAATTGTCCTTTATTGTGGCTTTTATGTTAAATATTCCAAGGTTTTTCATTTCTTGACTTTGCATACACATCCAGGTTTGTATAATAGTCAGTAAACAATTTTCTTGACTGGATGGATGAGGATTTTGTACAACTCTAAGGCTTACTACAAACAGCTTGTCTTCTCTCTTAACCTTTTCATTTGTTGTTCTAATAGGCAACAGAAACATCAGATTCCGTTCCCGAATCTGCCTGTTTTGAGGCTAAGAGATTAAAGAAAGTAGTCTGTAGTTGTCAGAAGATTTCTAGTTTCTTCTCCCTTGACAGTGTTACTACATCAGGAAAATAAACAGGCTTGGTCTCAGTGCACTCAGGATGAGGGCAGAGTCCTGTCAGCATGTGAATAGATGGACTGAAACTATTTTGTTCTGATCCTAGGAATTAAGTGGATTCTCTCTTCTTCTCCAGACCCTCTTTTCACTTGGAGAAGACCTGTGGTCATCCAGAAGATGCCCCAGGTTCAGGGGCCTGCACTTCTTGCTTGACTCTCTGCAGATCTGTGGCCTGTGGGTTGCTGTGCTGGGTCAGCACTGCAGTCACCTCTGTTCTCGCCTGCTGTGTCTCCCCAGAGCTGTTCTCTCAAGACCAGCAGCAGCACAATATGAGGCCCCAAACACAGTTCTTTGTGCACTCAACACATCTAAGAATTTCAGCAACTGAAGGAAGAGACAGGTGGAAAAATCCAGGAGGGAGACCTTCCTTCCCTCAGCCTCCCAGCACTTCTGACAGCGTGAGCAGCAGTATCCACTTCCCTTAAGCATCTCTAAGGTTGTAGCACAGTGTGGACTGCTAAAGTTCTTGCACGTATTGAATCTCTTTCTCATTTCTCTTCCCTAAGCACCTCATCCCCTCAGTTCAAAAAGTAAATTCAAAGCAAATGACTTCAAACCAAAAACATTCATCTTTTACAAATAGTTCAAGGCTTCTGTACAGTAATAGGAATAAAGCTTCTGCTGGCATGTTTAATGAGTGCTCGCTCGGTAGGTGCCTTTCTCTGTGCCCTGAGAATTTGAATTACAAGAGAAAATTTATTGTACTTCTGTTACAAAACCATTCCATTAAGTTTAGGTGCTCCATCTTTCTCTGGCAAGGAAGTGTCATGCAAGGTATTTTGCATAGATAAGGTCAGGTCAAGGCACAAAAGGTGGGAATTGAGCCTGTCATGAAGACACCTGAGGGATGAAAGTTTTCTAAAAATGTTGTCTTCCTCTGTTACCTAACAGATTTGGGAGGTGCCTCAGTTCTTGACATTTCAGCACCTGTGTTGTTTTGTTTGAGTTCACCACAGACAAATGTGTAAGTGGGTTAAGTTGCCTGCTTACGTGGTTGCAGAGCTGTCTCCCTCAGTGCAGTAGGAATGAGTGGGATTAGAAATACGGAATGGAAGTAAACTGAGATTTGAGTTTGAAAAAATGTAGGTTCAGATGCAAGGATGCAGACAGCCATAATGGTAGTACTGACTGTGATGAAGATCTGTAAAGTCAGCAGAGTGGTAAGTAATTTAAGTAGTTAACAGATGAGCCAGAACAGCAGAAGAAAAAGAGATCAAAGAACCTTTGCTCAGGAAGTGACTTCGCAGAGTGGTCCAGAAAGACTACTAAGAAGAATTGGGCAGAGAATGGGAGTCGGGCAGATGCAAGTGGGTCAACTACAGAGATTTTCTGTTTCAGCTTTCACCTGTAATGGTGTGTTTGGTCCCCTGCTCCGCAGACACAGAGGGACAAGCAAACAGAAGAAGAGTGGGAGGTGCAGAGACTGACATACTGAATGATACGCCCAAAAACTGAGATGGAGAGGAAGTGCTCATAGTATTCTTGAGTGGAATGTAGAAAGAAAAAAATCTTGATATCAGAAAAACCTGTTTCAACAAGGCTGAAAGGTAGGGTTTTAATTTGTTCTGGGGAGGATTGCTAGGAATGATATATGTCTACATCACATAAGGGAATTGCCAAATGCCTAGCCAGATGTCCAGACATTATCAGGCCAGCTTTCAGGGTAGTTGTGGAAGCCTTGTCCTGTCAGATACTAAGTCTTGTATTAGAGAATTGCCTAAAACAGGATTCATAGCATAAAAGGCAGCAGATAACAAGAGTTTGGGAATGAAGATAGGCTAGGGGATGTCTACCCTTGTTGAACTGCAAAAACCCTACTGAAATTTTAAGATTCGTTCCATGCTACTGTGTATGGGATATGATCATGATGCTTTTATTTCCTCCCTACAGCATTAAATTCTGCCTACAGCAGAGTTTCAAAGCTCTGCAGCCACTGTGGGTCAGTGGCAATGTGGAAATTGGCTCAGAAAGGTTTGGTTTATGGTGGCACCTGCTGACAAAGCACAGCCTTCCCACTGGGCTTTGCTTTGAGAAGCAGCAGAGAGGTGTATGGTGTGTCACTGTCACCAGTAACTTCACTTCTGCACCTCTGTGTGCACATGAGCATGTGGAAGGAAAGGGAGAAACCTGGCATTTCAGATGAAGAATTAGATGGTGACATACCTTCATATAGAGCTTGCAAGGGGTTATTTCATAGAATCAATAAGGTTGGAAGAAACCTCTTAAGATTACTGAGTCCAGCCATTGACCTAACAGTGCCAGGTCTGCCATTATTTCCTTACGTAAGGAAATAATGGTTATAAGGTGATTTAGAGGAGAATGCAAGGTTTGTTCTTACAAATATCTGTAATTTCTTTCCAGACAGTAATCTGGACTTTGTCTCAGAGTGATCACTCTTATTTTCCCCACTGGTGTGTTTGGGGTCTTAATTTCCCTAGTGTTTTCCTAGAATGTGAGAAGCATTTTTACTAACTGAAGGATGTGATTATTCATGAAAAGTAATGACTGCAACATCATTAGATTTTGTCCACATGGATGTTGACTTTGAAGACAAGTGAACTCCAGTCATCTAGAAAAAGGAAAGCACTAGAGCTGGGACTGTTACTTTGTGTATGTTGACCAAAGAGGTAATTGCAATTTTGAAGTAGAATACTAGAAGTGTGCTCAAGCTATGTACTTGTCACCATATGAAGATGAAGGGAAAATGTGCTCAAATTACCTCGAGTTGGATGAAGAGTCTGATGATCTCTTGGTTGTCTAGGGCAGGAAGAAAGGAAGATTTAAAAGCATTGCTTTGAGCCTTGGGATACACAGCTGTGCTGAAGCAAACCTCTGTTCCCTCATGTCTTCTTATTACCTTTCAAACTGAATTTGCCCCAAGTTACTTAGAACTAGAGCAGGAATTACACTGAATGGTGTTGCATAGGACATAGCAGAGATGTCCCTCCTGGCAGTGGGCAGGCTGCAACTACTGGGATGTGGCAGGCCAACTCACCCTGCAGGGAAGCGAGCCATGGGAAGGAATGCTGCTTCCTGGATTTGTTTCCCTGTGCCCTTGCATGGCAGCAAGTCCTTTTATCACCCACCTTTCAGTGTGTGATGTGGGGCCCCAGAGTGGGCTGTGCTAAGTGGCTGGAGAGAAGATGGGCAGCAGCAGAGCATCTAGAGTAGCATGAGCCATCAGCTGTGCCTGCAGCTCCACCAACTGCAATGCCGTGAGTGGGAGGTGAGAGACAGGGAAGCAGGGACAGATCCTCGAGAACAACTTCAGGAGTGAGATGTTGAAGGATGATGTAATTTAGGTGTGCTCTGCACCATTCTCATCACGTTTACAGTACCATGTGTGTTGGCAGCTGACTGAGGTTATTGCAAGAGGTGCAGGATGGGATTTTCTGCCCTGGCACCAGAGGAAATCTGGCCCCTGCCATGGCAGCAGGTCTCAAGCTTCCCAATTCATCAGCAACAGAAACAGAGCCTGTCTGATCTGTGTTCATACCACACGTCTAAGCAGACCTGAGCTTTGAAGTTTGGCTGGCATCCATCTGTGTCTCCTGCAGAAAGGGCACTGGTGTGGATTGTGGCTCAAATCTCTCCTCTGATCCACGGAAGAGATTTATTTTCACACCTGCTTCACAGAACTTGGGTTTTTTTGTGCTGTTTAAGACCTGCTGCCCTTCTTTCTGCAGCACAAGTTGTAGAGTACTAGAAGTACTTTGTAGCTGGTAAGGGTTACCAGTTTCTACAGACTGAACTTGAGGTACAGCTGCTTGGCATAGTTGGAGGCCATATTAGTGATCCTGGACTATCTACCAGCCCTGTGCAGCATGTCTTGTAGTTTCCCCTTGACTATCCTTTCTACATGTTCTAACAAATACTGGCTTTTGGGTGGATATGCTACATGGGATCAAAATGCCTGACACTGCCATTGTTGGGAGTTTAGAAGAGAGATATTCATGAAAAGAAAATTGACAAATACCCATTTAGCCTGTTTTTCTGTGAAACTTTTTTGTTTAGCCATACCTTTTTGGGTTTGTTTGCCTGATGGTGTTTCAGAGTGAAATCATGCATTTCATCTTTCCTCACTGATGAGTACAGTCCCTGAAAATCACAGGAACTTTCAGATAAATTGCTCTTGGATTGCAGCCGATTGTGGTGTCAGTTGCTTGTGGATATGACTTTAACTCAACTGCTTCAGCTTGGTTGCAGAGGTCCAAAATAAATGCTGGATCTCTCTTCACTCCTGCTGGTTTTGTGGGGCTGGATGTCTTTCTCTGGAGATGGTCAGTGCTCCTCCAGCCTCAGAGGAATTGTTGAGAAGTGAGGTAAGGCACCCATGCCAAGCAGGGCATGTAGGACTAGTGAATAGTTTCATGCTTGGATTCCCAGCTGGCTGTGTAATATTTAAAACGAGATCTTTGCTTGTTCACACAGAAGGACCTGTCTTAGGGTATGCACACTTAGTTTACATGTTTTCAAACTTCAGACACTTTGGATATCCGATCCGTGTGTTTTCTTTTTCTTCTTTTCCTTTTAATAGTTTTTGGCAGGCTAAGCAATTTGGTTAGCATGAGGAGGACTCCTTTTTTTGTTAAGCCATATGTCATCTTGTTAGAAACAAATGCGCTATTTATTAATTTTTGTTTGTTTTGTGCAGTGTTAAAAATAGCATTTGTGTTTCATGTTTTCTGGTCTGTGTTTCACTGCTGTATGCAGGCCAGCCTGTGATTGAAGTGCAGTGTTAGGGATGCTTGCTGTCTTTTCTAAGTAGACTATTTTGGAGCTGCAAAAAATATTTTTGGGAGCTGAAAGTTTTCCAAAGTCGGGATGTTACAACTGAATCTGCTTTCTCTTCCAGACATTCCTGTGCAAATGGCTTGTGGGAGGTAGCAGCTTAAAAGGTTGCCGGAGAGATACCTTCTGTACCTTCTTCCTCACTTCCCAAAACTAAATGCAGTGTTGAAAATACTCACTGACAGGCTGCTTCTGTGTGGACTTTATTCCTGAACAAAATACTATATTGTCAGCTTTTAAATTATTTTATTCTGCTTTTGTATCCCACCATTCAAAGATTTCTCACTGTGTTTTAACTTGTATGAAAGTCAAGTGCTAATATACGAAGAAATGTCTGAAATTGTGGCAGTCTAATCAGATCTTCTGATTTGGCAAAACCTGTTTCATGGCTGAGATGTGGGGCCATGATGTGTCGAAGTTGTGGACAACTTCCACTGATTCTTGAACAGAGAGTCCAGGCTAATTCTCTTCTTTTTGTAGGTCAAGATCAATAAATTATATTCTTTTTTTCTCTTATCAAACATAACTTAGAAGGTTTGAGTTCATTGAGTGTCTGAGCACAGTTAGCCCTAAGTTTTTGACTGTAGTGGGATGTAATTACATCAGGGCAACACGTACCTCTGTTGCTATTTGTGCTGAAATGTCTGCTCAAACCACTACAGTGTTTTTCAATGGAAGTCACCATCTAATGTCTGATTCAGTGTCTTCCAGCATGCAGGGTATTTTTGGGTTTGTGTGTTAAGCTACAAACATGCAGAGTCATAACATCAGCGTGAGAAAATCTGTAGTGCAAACAGGAAGCAAGGACTGCTGTGTCTTTTTCGTCTGCATGTTTTATGTTCAGTCCCAGCCTGTTCTGTGAACTGCTGCTCTGCAGTCCTGCTGCTGTTTGGATGGAAACTGCTGTTTGCAAGAGTCTTAAGACAGACTGGTTCACCAGGGAAGTGGAAGAGAGGGCTTTAGATCTCATATTCTTTTACAAGATCCTTCTTTTTGGTAGTTTTTGTTCTTTCAGATGAAGGAAGAAGAAAGGTATAATGATCCACAAGTGACTAATGTTGACCAGAGTGTGCAAAGACTTCAGACTGTTGCAACCAGGTTTTGCGCAGAAGGAATGAAGATGCTGCAAAGCTTTGATTAGAATAGTGTTAGTCCTGGATAAGGCAGATTGAACCTGAATATCTGGCAGATATAATTGTTTTGTAAATTACTCAGCCTCTAGTATAGTTCCACAGAAAGAAGCAACAGAATATGGTGTGGGGTTTTTTTCTCTTTTGAATGTAGCTCTTTCTACATCTGAATAATTCCAGAAATAATTCTATAAAAATTAAGGTTTGTTGGCTGACTGCAGATACCATGTTACTGATACGTTAATATTTCCCTCTAGTTGCTGTCACTTCATGATTAATATACAACATATAGGGAACCTGAATGAAGCAAGTTATTCCATGAGAAAAGTGAATGCTGTTTTCCAGCATGCAATTTATTTATTTAGCAAATGAAGACAGGTACAGCTTGTGTATGAAATCTGCTGTCAGTGGTAGAGAGCAGCAGCACCATAGGGCATTTTCATCTTACCATATTAAAAACCGTCATTTAGCAACCCACCCCTAGTCTAGTGTATGATCAGAAGGGCTGGTGTCTCTCTGAGAATTAATTCCAGCAGCAGAATTAATAAGTGTTCTTTCATATTTTAAAAACAGTTGAAAAAATATCAGCTTTTCCTCTTTGTGGTCATTTGCAATTTATGCAGACTTGGCACTGGCTGTTACTACATTAACAACTCCTATCGAGCTCAGCTGTGAGGAGAGCGCTTGCTTTTTAGGTGGTTTGTTGTCATTGGATACTGCAGTGCTGATGTACATTACTGGGAAGTGCTATTTTTACCGCAAGTCTGCCTCAGCCTCTGGCAATACCAGCTATTTGAACACAGTTCCTGCCTCTCCAGTTGGCATCTCTGTTGTCACACAGACAAATGCTGCCATTTGTTTATTTCTGCATCCCCGGGTTGCTCTCTGGCAGTGCTCACCTCTAACCTGCTTGCTCATTTGTGCTAAGAGCAGTTGTGCTGTCCTCCTAGAGCGTATCCTCTATATCGACAAGGTGAACATTTCCTGCCTTCCACATCTCCCCAGCTTAGCTTTGGGCTATTTTGGGAAAGAAATATTTACTCCTAAGTCCTGCTTTGCTTTGTAGCCAGTGCTGCACAGAACAGCTTGGCTTGTGTGATTTTGCAGATAGCAGGAAGATGGAGTGTGAAGTTCGTCTTTGTGGGATAGTCTGGGAAATTTTTGCTGCATGCAGCCCCTTTGTGCTGTGCTCTCCAGTCTCAGGCAGTGTTGATGGTGGGCCCTGACTTGCCTGTTGTATCAAAGCCTGCTCTGCATTAGCAGTGCAGCATTTTCTCTTGCACTGTAAAGCCAAGCCAGACTCTGGTGTGCCAGAGGCTGTGATCTACCTGCCCGTGACACCTGGCACATGGCAAGGGTGCAGATCCATGGGCTGAGGCTGATTGTATAAGCATCACCAAGGCCAAATGCTGGGTCCTGCACTTGGGTTGCAACAAGCCCAAGCTACAGGTTTGGAAAAGAGTGGCTGGAGAGGTCCTCAGTGGAAAAGGACCTGGGGTTGCTGGTTGACATCCACCTGAACACAGAGATATTTAAAAGATGTGCAGATGCACCACTTAGAGACTTGGTTTAGAAGTGGACTTGGCATGGTTGGGTGAGTTTAGGTTAATGGTTGAACTCAGTGATTTTAGAGGTCTTTTCCAACCTAATGATTCTATGATTCACTCAGCAAATACAGGGTTACAGTAGAGCAGTGGAGCAAGAGCTTAGGTGTGCTCTCGCCTTTTTGTTCTTTCTTCTCCACAACCAACTGAAAATTCCCATTTCTTCTGGGCAATAAAATTCTCCCTTTTTCACAGACACTGCTCTTTTCTCCACCAGGGCAGGTAAGGAGCAGTTATCTGCCTGAGCTAGAATGGTGTCTTTCTTGTCTACCCCAAAAGTAAGAACAAATATAAAAATTACCTCTCTTCCCCAGGTGACTGGGTAAAGTTGAGAAGCTGCAGACAAAAGCTGGCTTTTCTGTGCAATGTGGCATCCTGAAGTGACACAATAGCTGGAAGGTATGGAAGATACGTCATGAGAATGACAGTGTATCCATGCCATCCATCCCTCACAGTCATACACACACTGCTGCATCATTGCAGGTGACATCTGCACATGCAGCAAGGACAGAGCAATCACAAACCCCAAATCCGGGCGGGACCATTACTATTGCACTGAGAATCTGGAAACTAGGACTTGACAGAAGCTGTGTTGATGGTGGAAGCTTCATCCAGCCCGTCTCAGGCCTGTGATGTGATAGTGGGGCCAGGGCCAGCTCTGTTTCCCTCAAGATGCCACACAGACACTCAGCGGGTTTCTCAGCGAGCTGAAACTTTGAGGCTGTGTGTGCAAATGGGTGCTGGTTGAGATGGGAGAGAGCCAACAGCAGTTGTGGCTTTTCCCGTGCCTGGAGTGGGCACAGGAGGAGTGAGACACGTACTGACTTGGAGAGGGTGCTGGGGGCATTCTGGGGTGCCTGAAGTGGTGAGGTAAGCATCCTGGGCCAGCACACACCTCTTTGCTCATTCCCTAGCTTTACCCTCATGGTGGATTGATGTTGGCTAATGCCAGGTGCTCACCACGCCACTCATACTGCTCCTGCTCCTTGGCTGGGCAGGGGGAGAGAAAAATACAACAAAAGGCTCATGGGTCGAGATAAGGACAGGGAGATCACTCACCAGTTACCATCACAGGCAAAACAGACTCTACTCAAGGAAATGAATTTAATTTACTGCAAATCAAAAAGATTGGTACGATCAGACCAATCGTACGATAATGAGAAATAAACCCAAATCTTAAAACAGCTTCCCCAGACCTCTCCCTTCTTCCCAAGCTCAATTTTATTTTATCTTCTCCACAATCTCTCCACAAATAGCACGGAGAGACAGGGAATGGGAGTTGCAGTCAGTTCATCACATGTTGTTTTTGTTGCTCCATCCTCTTCATGCTCTTTCCCTACTCCATTTGGAGGTCCTCCCAGGGAGACAGTGCTTCATGAACTTCTTCAATGTGGGTCCTTCCCATGGTATGCAGTTCCTCATGAACTGCTCCACTGTGGGTCCCTTCTGTGTGTCCTTTCCTGGAGTGCAGTCCTTCAGGAATGGATTGCTCCATCGTAGGTCTTCGCAGGGGTTACAAGTCCTGACAAGAAAGCTGCTCCAGCTTTGCTGCTTTGGGCTGCACTCTCCATGGACCCACTAGTCCTGCCAGGGACCTGCTTCAGCACAAGCTTCTCATGGGGTCACAACCTCCTTTGGGCATTCACCTACTCCAGGGTGGGTTCCTTCACGAACTGGAGGTGAATCTCTGCTCCCCCATGGACCTCCATGGGCTGCAGGGGCACAGCTGCTTCACCGTGGTCTTCACCATGGGCTGCGGGGGAATCTCAATTCCAGTGCCTGGGGCACCTCCTCCCCATCCTTCTGCACTGACCTTGGTGTCTGCAGGGCTGTTCCACTCATATGTTCTCACTTCCTCTCACCTGGCTGTTGTGTAGTGCAGCAATATTTTCCCCCTTCTTAAATACATTATCCCAGAGGTGCTACCACTGTCATTGATGGGCTCAGCCTTTGCCAGTGGCAGGTCCATCTTGGAGCCAGCTGGCATTGGCTCTCTTGGACTTTGGGGAAGCTTCTGGCAGCTTCTCACAGAAGTCACTTTGTAGCCTGCCTCCCTGGCCGCTGCCACCAAAAACCTTGCTACACAAACAATCTACTCCAAGTTCAGGTCATTTTCAAGGACTTGCGTACCAAGTTTCCAGTTCTCTTCCATTCCTGTCATTCCCTGTCCTGTTCCAGTCTCTTTTTTTCTATCCTCTTCTCATCTGACCAACCTCTTGGCTCCTCTGCTGTCTCCTTTGCTTTCCTCTGTGGCCCTTCATTGCCTTTTCTCACCTCTTGCATGACACTGTCCCATTTCATTGCTAAGCTTTTTGTGATTACCCCATGCACCTTTTGGTCTCTGCTGGACGTGCTCCTTTTGTCCAGTCCCAGCCTCTCCTTTGGGAGGGCAGCCAGCACTCCCACAGTCACTACTTTGCATCAGCCCTGAAAACCTTGGTGCAACTGCAGAACTGAGTGTTGTGGGATGTCAAGTGTTTTCTGTATTTTATTTTGGTTGTACCTTGGTGATTTGCAGGTTTTTGCTGGTGCTTTGTCCAAGCTACTGTTTTTTGGTACACAGACAGACCAGTGGCATTACGTCTTTAAACTACCTGTGACATTTTTTAAGGTCATTTTTGTCAAGGACAAGTTGAGATTTTCATGTGTGTGGAGCATTGTCATGTCCTAGTGAGAACTCCAGGCGTGATGATGATGATGTCCTTGAGTGTCAGATGTATGAGCTGAAGTGTGGGCTCTGGAACATGCCAGAGGCTGTCAGAACATGCACCAAGTTTTTCAGGTGGTATTGCAGACTGCTGAGTTCACAGGTGGCTTCCTAGCAAAACACAGACTTGCTTTGGCAAATTTGGCACAGCACGTGACACAGCTAGAGGTGTGCTTGGCTCCTGTGGTGCTGCTGAACTGCAGGTGTCCTTAAGTTTTCCCTTAAGTTTTAAGTGGTTGATTATTCTTTCTTTGAAGGGGTTAACTCTTCTGTAGGCTGTACATCTTCTGACTCTGTATCTTCTCCTCCACAACTGCGCTGCACTGTAAAGTCACTTTAAAAACCCAGCTGGCTTTCTCCATTGGGAATGAGTGGCAAATATCCTTTGTATTAAGGATATTTGTTAAATTCCTATTCAGCTATCTTATAGTATCCCTGAACTGCCCTTCTGTCAACAGTGAGTAGTTAGTTTGATCGGCCTGATTGAGCACGTGCTTTTAGTGAGGGTGCCTAACCATGCCAAGACAGATTCACAATTAAATTGTGATCAGTTGCCCAGCAAACACTTAATATGCTTAAAATCAAAGGAGGAGAAATACTGACTACCAGCAAGCAAGCTGCCAGTATAATTACCCTCAGAATTTATTGCTCTCCTAATTAAAATCTCCATCAATTCTGACCACCACCTGCATCTATAAATGTCCTGTAAGTGTGATGTAAGGTGATTTGGTGTGACTGGGAATGTGCACACGGCAAGTGGTGCAGGCTGTTTGCACCAAGCACAAATTACATATAGAGTTCAGCAGCTGTTTCCTTTCTCTGATTATTTATTTTCCTTTTTTAGAATGACCTTGGGTGGGGAATTACTGCTCGCTTAACCCCATATCCTTGGTTGAAGTTCCGCAGATTCTCTGGAAGGTCCTGATTGTAGACCTGTTTTGTGCTCTGGGCCATCACCTCTTTGTGACCCGAGTTACAAAAGGCTTCTGTTTCCATAGTGTGATGGGGCTGTACAAACTGATGCTCTTTGGCCACCTTTTCCGTGTGGGGAAAGAACAGGCTGCAGCATTTGGCTTGCAATGGCATTGCTCACTTGTACCCAAAACACAAATCCTGTGAGCTCCTGCCTGAGTGTTTGAAAAATGAACATTAAATCCTGCCCTGCTGCATGGGCCTGACTGTGTGTGATGAATTGGAGTCTGTGCTGGCAAAATGTAAATTGCTTGTAATTATGACAAATCATGTGCAGTGCTCATACGGTGAACGACAAAACTTTTGTCCGCTGCTGCTTATCCAGCTGCTTAAAAAGCTCTTCTGATAAAGTGCATGAAGCTCAGAAATAGCCTTCCAGATTAGGTTGTTCACATTTTGTTGAGGACACTGAAAATAATTTGGTCTGTTTGAAGAAGTTGCTTCTATTCCCCAGAGTTTCCCCTGATGTGGGGGAGCAGGAGCTGGACTACAGGACAGGGAATGCTCAGCAGAAGAGCAAGATGAAAGCAAGTTTGGTTATTAAAAGGAACTCTGAGCATTGCTCTTGATCTGTGTCCTTGATAAAAATCCCTACCGCTGTTCATCCTTCCAGTAACAGCTGCAGGCATGTAATTTCTCCTCTTTCTGTATTACTGGACAATCTGTCTGCTTTTTTTGGTTATGCATTTTCTGCAGTAAGGAGTGGTTACTTCTATCTATTTTGTTTGTTTCAGCAGATGCTAGAAGTGTGCATGCATGAGAGAGCAATCTGAGTATTACTTTACCTTGCATGGCACAGAATGGCATGCACAAGAAGTAACTGCTGGGATGAATTGCTGTTCTTTTCCGTGCACTGTTTTACTTTGGTTTATGGTCAATGCTGTCAGCATGTGGCAGTCATGCCACAGCAGTTTACACAGCACCACTGAGTCAAAATCCTAGCTGGGTATTTTAAAATGTTGGATACCTTCACAGCCACAGGTGTTTGGAGCTGTAATTGCTGAGATAAGAGTGCTGCCGTTTGTGGAGCAGAGAATTTGACCCTCCCCAGTACAGTGCTGCCTGTCTCGGCTAAGCATGCTGTCTGCCCCTGTCAGGGGGAGTCCCAACCCACTGTTGGGTATAAATCCTAGCTGCAGTAGGTCAGATCCTCTGGCATAGCAGGTCTAATCCAAAGCCAAGTAAGTTCTCACTAAGTACTCTTCCCTTTTTTCTGTCTTTTAGCATCAAGATGGTGCTGATGTGGACCAGTGGGGACACGTTCAAGACTGTTTACTTCATCCTGAATCAGGCCCCTTTCCAGTTCTCCATCTGTGGACTCCTGCAGGTATTTGTGGACATTGCTATCCTGTTGCAGGTTTACTTGTACAGCCACTACCCTCAGAAGCCCGTGTCCCACACTGCACACCCAGCCAGCACCAAGGCCCTGTGAGGAACTTGGCTGGACAGGTTGCAGGTCAGCGGAGTCAGCCATGGCGTCTCTTCTTCCACTTGTAAATACTCCTGTGTTGCCAAGTTGAAAGCAGAAATGAGAACAAGGATGGAAAATATGGCTGCATGTCCAGCTCTTGAGGTTCTGTGTATTTAACGTGCTCTGTTTTCAGACTTAGCTGTACAGAACTGTTTCTTGATGGGGGGAGGGGCACTTTATTTTTGCATAAATACCTATGAGCCTTATTAATTCACAAATGTTTGTATATTTAATCACAAGGGCTGGATGGTTTGTGTTCCTAATGCTATTTAAAAATGTTACACCACAGAAATTATAGGCTATTTTGTCTGAAACTTCTACCTATTTATATAATATAAAGTCTGTATATTGGCAGGAAGTTTGTTGCATATACTAGCATTCAGTATATCTTGATGATGGAGGAAGAAGAATTGAAGAGCAAATCCAGGAACTTTCTGTTTTCTCTATAAGAGTGTCTGGTGAGAGAAGGTGGGGGTGGGAGGCCCTGCAAAGAGGTGAGCAGCCAGAAATGAGCTGGCCACAGATGCTGTAAAGCTAAAGAGTTGAGCAGGTGTTCATCCCCACTGCAGGAGGACACATGGAGAAGAGATGATGGAGGGGGGTCTGATGGTGCTGGAGTCACATCAAGAGCTGGCACAGCCAGTCAAGCATCCAGCCAAAAGAAGGAGCCAGCTGGAGGGAACTTAGGTAGTTGTGCTTTGAAACTATGGGGTGGGGGAATAGCCTACCCTGCACTTGAGGGGCAGCACTGCCCCTGCAGCTGTGCACAGAACAGAGCTGGGCTGTAGGGTGTCTTTACCACACCAAGGGGCCAGCAGATGGGTGTTGCTGGTATTGCCAGGCAAGTATTTCTAGACGGTGATTGAGCCACAAAGACAGAAGCGGGTCCACTTTCATTGGCTCAGAAATGAAAAAGTTTGAGTTTGTTTGTATCCCCTGGAGTAGGAGCAGCGTCTGGCAGCTTGATTTGTTGAGACTGAGATTCGTATTCATGTTGTTCAATGCCAAAAAAAAGAACCAGGGTATGTTTGTGGTCTTTCCTGCATTGGCCCAACAAGGAAGACATGGCCTCATGTTTTCCTTTTACTGTTGTGAACTTTTAGGCTCTTAAAGAAGAGATTCTTCTGTTTTAGAAGAATCAGCAGCCTGTACTGAGAGGGACTGAGAAAGCTGAAAGAGTGGAGTTTATGTAGGTATTGTCTCTAAAGGCTATTAGCCAGCATAGGTCACTATGCTCTGTGATGTGCAGCTGCTGGTGGTGTTGACCTGTGGGGGCTGTGACCAAACCCTTGGGCTCCTGTTGTGACACTGCTGTCATGAAACTGCTCTGGGTGATGTGAGGAGGCCGTAGCAAGGCCCATGGTCCCAGCAACAGCTTTGCCTGTGCTGCTTCCTCCATGAGGCTTCCTCCCTCTGCTGGATGAGTGCCGTCTGGCCACAGGCAAGGTGTGGGAGAGATTTTTCAGAATTATTTTTTCTGTAAGAATAGCCCAAGAGCTTACGTTTTCTTAGCAGTGGCAGCAAGTCTGAGGTTTGATAACTTCAGTGTGTAAATCAGCTACTTGCTCTACCGCACTTTCTTTGGGAACCTCACGATTTGAGTCTGGACTGTCTTCATTGGTGGCAAACTGTCCAGTGGAAGGGAATCACACTGTGCCCAGGCACTGACTCCATGCTCTTTGTTCGATACCGTACTCTTCTAGGCCTGAAGTGACCTTACAAAGACAATGTACTCAGCATGGCAGACTATGAATGTTTTGTTCCTCTCTTTTCTCCAGTGTTCTGGTTGTGTTACAAGAACTTCTGGGCTTTTGTCTTTTTTAATTGAAAACTTAAGAACTGGCTTCTCTGGAATGCTGCTTTAATTATGAGGATTGTATTTCTACTGTTTGAAAACAAACACTTTCTTGTGTGTTTTAATGGTCTGAAGGGTTTTTTTAATAACTTGTAATGGTAAGATTTTTGTATTTGGTGGTCTTTTTCTAATATTCTGCAAAACAGGGATGTAAGAAATTAATGGTTCGTAAGAAACATACTTTTGTATGTTATAGCTTCACCTGGGAGTGTACACTTTTGGCCACCTCTTTGGCTTTGAACTACAGATATTACTGAGGATAAAACAATTTCTGTTTTTTCTTTCGGGATTCTTCCTTGGGCGGATTCTTGAGTCTGTCATCAGTAGTTAAACCAGCGAGCTCTGCAGACCAGTCTCATTTACACCAGAGCAGCAAATGCTGGAAGAGAAGCCAGTGAAACCATGTCCAAGTCATCTTCTGTATGTGACATTTAGCAAGTAGGACTCTTGGCCAGGAACTTTAGAACTTCTTGCAAGGTACTTTAGGGACAAAGTGTTACAGAACTTTTGTTTTGTTCTCTAATTGTCAGGGAGTATCTGTTTCAATGATCACCTCAGAGAATAAGAAATTGCTTACTTTAAATACATCTCTTTGAATGTATGGCACATTTCACAGACTTTGTTTTTTCTGTCAGTTGCAATTTTTTTTAAATAAAAATTGCCTATTACATATAAATTGCAGTGTTGTTTTGTTCAGGTACAAAATGTGTGCTTCTAACTCTTACTATAAATCATCTTGTCAGGAGCATTGTTGATATGAATAACTAGTGTGGTTTTTCCTTCTGTTAAGTGAGTAAGCACAAGACATAAATTGTCCTGAAGTCATGATGCACAGCAGCGATTCGGGATTTCTGTCCTCTGCTCTTCCATACATCCCAGGGTAAACTTAACCATCGAGACCACGTAACTTGTTTGTGTTTGCAGTGCTCACAGTAAAAGCCAAATTACTAACAGATTATTACGTAGAGTTAAAAGAACCCTGTGTCATGCAGACTGAAGAATGAGATTGAAGATGGGACACTGATGGGGGATGTGCTCTTGGCAGCCTCTGATGAGGACACTGAGTCTGTCATCTTATGGCCAACTGCTGCCCCCAGAGAAGTCTTGGCCATCCTTCCTGTTCATTCTGGATGGGAAAACAAGCCAAGACTGTTAGGAGAAGCCTTGCAGCGGCTGTGCACCTCCTGGATCCTGCCAGGCTGCTGATCCAGGATTTTAGGCTGCTGTGGCACAGAGAGGTGATTTGCTATTGCTGTATGCAATGACTGCAGGAGCTGCAGAAGAGGAGTTGGGGAGGAGAGAGGGCTGGAGGCATAGGAGAGAGGGTTGGGAAGGGTGGGAGGAGAGATGTGAGGGAGACTGAGCTTGCTCAAATAAGGGGCTGAAGGGTGATAC
This sequence comes from Tichodroma muraria, assembly GCA_013390105.1. Classification (NCBI taxonomy): domain Eukaryota; kingdom Metazoa; phylum Chordata; class Aves; order Passeriformes; family Sittidae; genus Tichodroma; species Tichodroma muraria. Next base: position 888 of record WAAG01043519.1, on the reverse strand, counting down.
TCCTGAAGGGAAGGGAAAGAACGAAAACTAAAACATGAAGGTAAAGGTAGGTAAATCAGCAAAGTGAGGGGAAAAGGAGGAGAAATGTGAGGGTGGGTAGTAAACCCTGCCTGCTTTGTTGCAGTCTGCTGGCAGTGGAGACCCAAGCAGTTCTCACAGCAGCCAAGCCTGCTCAACACTCACAGTGCCTGCACCTTCTCTCCCAGACGGTGCTGGTGTTACGGGCTGCTGCTTTGGCATTCCACCACTGTGTGGAAGCCAGTGGTGGGGCTGGCCCCAAAGGAAACAATGGGGAACCCCATCTCTGGGTGCTGCAGCAGCCTGGGCAGCAGCCCAGCCCTGCAGGCTGTGATGCCCCACTGATGCAGTGCTGCCCCAGGCCTCCCTCAGAGCAAATCTCTGTTTTGTCCTGAGGCATGCGCTCTGCTGTGCATTGCAGGCAGTGATCTGCACTGCTGCTCCATGGGGAGAGAAATGTAATGGTTAGATGTTCGAGATGCATGCAGTTAGGTGCAACTAAAAACATTTTAAGACATTAAATAAAGCTCACATTAGATACTGGGTATTAAGCAAAAATTGGCCCACAAGTTCAGTTTGTTAAATCTGATTGTGATCCTTAGGCTTGAGAGCCAAGCAGGCTTCAAGGACCTGACTGACAACTGTAGCTTTGTTGGGGGCTTTCTGTAAGAAAGAAGACATCAATATGTAAGTTAACAGTGCACCAGTAAATAAACACTGCCTGGATACCTGTGCCAACAGCGGGACTAGAACATAATGTGAGGTTATGTTCTGGGGCAGGAGCAGGTCTTCCAGTAAACAGCCTTGTAAAGCAGCCAGTCCCAAATGGATGTCAGCATCTAGAAATGCGCTGACAGCAAACACGGTATT
>WAAG01043517.1:312-12169 GCA_013390105.1 Tichodroma muraria | reverse complement strand
GGTTTGGCCCGGCTGCTCCCAGGGCCCTGCGGCCTCCGTCCTTCCCGCCGGCCCAGACCCGGCCAGGGCTGCAGCCGAGACAAAGCCCAGCCCAGCCCAGCCCAGCCCAGCCTAGCCTAGCCTAGCCTAGCCCAGCCCAGCCCGGCCCGGCCCGGCCCGGCCGAAGAGAGCCCGCCAGGCCTGCCTGCTTCTCTTCTCCCACCGGAAACCAGAAAAAGGAATTTTCCCGGGTTCGCATACCCATGTCTTTCATTGGCTTAATCAAGTGTCAATATTACACATTGGCCAATCAGGTTAAACTACCACAATACTGATTAATTATTTAATTGAATAAACATGAAGTTTAAATCCCAGTTTTGGTTTTATGTGATTACAGCTGGAGTAGATGTACACACATACACACTCACTGGAATGAAATGCACAAATGTGTCTTATTATTTTTCTTTCTGAAAGAAAACTAAGATTGTTTCCTCTCTGTTGACGCATAGTTGCAGCCCTTACTTCGTAAGACTACACTAGCCAGAATATGAGATGACAGATTTCAAGAGCTAATAGGTTTCCTTGGTGCACAGTAATTGAATTTGGTGCCATCAGCTGGAGTCGAGTCTCCTTTCACCTCAGAGTAAATTATTAATGTTGATGTTCTTTCATTCTTAACAAACACATACTGACTGAGTAACATGTATTTCACATGTGTATCACAACTTCTTTGCCATGTGTTGCTGAATACAACTATTTGCATGTGTGTTTCAGTGTCAAATTTGAAGTCCTTCTACCTCCCTTTCTCTGTCCAAACTTCTCTCAGCTTGAAACATTTTTCTCTAACTTTCAGGCACTATTAACAAGAAAATAAAGCCGGGTGAGAAACATATTAATTGTTATAATAATATCCATTAGTTTCATATGCAAAGATTTCATTAGAAGCAACTATTTTATTATGGCAAATTCTCTGAAAGCCTTTTAATCAAATTCAAAATTCCTGGCAAATAGAGTAGTCAGAGCAGAAACATTTTCATATTAAGCAAAGCTTCCTCGGTCCTTTTTTTTCTCCACTGCTCTGATCCCCTGCTCATCTGCTTCCCCACCACTCCAGCCTTGCTGCTTTGCCTGATTCCCTCTGATCTCTTTTATTGATAATTCCTTGAAATCTCTACACTACTTGTTACAGTGAAATAAAATTATTATTTAGAATGTCTAGCTTGTAAACTTTCAGCAATATACATATTTATTTTCAGTAAGTCCTGATTTATCAGCTATACAAAATAAATGCATGGTTCCTCTGACTGGAATGAGATAGATCACAGCCAAGTCATTTCCCATCAAATTTTCAAACTATGCAATTTGCTGTTTCATGATCAATAGATGGTGTAATGCAAGAAGTGATTTCATACGTCTCTGTGTCCTGTAATAAAGTAGTTTTATTACACCAGAATGATATGTATTATCCTCAAACTAGTAGTAGAGCTTCATGTGTTACCTTGGGAAACATACATATACCTATTGAATTGGCTGCTACTTTAATAGTGGTTTTTTTGCAGTTTGACCTGAGAAAGACATCAGTCTTCAGTGTTCCTAAGAACCTAGTATTTTAAGGGGAAAAGTGTAATATTTCATTTGATCTGGGCATTTCAATTATTGTTTCCTCTGCTGAAATCAAAAACAAAACAAAAGTTATGCAGGAATAAGAAATTAAATTACATTTACAAATGTAGCTTGAACTGATTGCAATGATAGCAATGCCCATTGATTAAACTAATTTCTTGTTTAAATATTCAAACAATCTGACGAGGCAGAGAGTAATTTTGTACTTGAAGTCCAACACTGCAAAGTAACAATTGATATTTACATCTTTGCTGTTTTACATATGTTTTCCTTTAGATACTGTTGCTTTATGGGTCTAACTCACCCTCTCCACATTGCAGGATTGAAATATATAATACTGAAATAATGATTAAGCATTTACTGATTTAGGAATACATTGCTAAGAAAGTAATTGACTAATAGTATAATTAAATAATAGGCACTATTACTGATTTAGCTGCACAATTTTGGATATTTATTGCATACAATTTTAAAGGTATCATCAGTCAAGTATTATGAAACACACGCTACTATTGAATTAGAGCTCTATCACCCCCTTTCCTCCCACCACCACTTAGTACATGGCTGCAAGTCCATCTATCTTTACTATATCTCACATCAGATCTTTCAGATGTGATGGAAAGCTCTGTGGGTTTTCCAGGAGAGCTCCCTCCAGCACCCCAGAAAATGGGCCAAGATCTCAGTTTACAAGTCAGATTCACTTTTTGTAGATATCTTTGCTCCTAGCATCAGAAGATTCACCCCCTCCTGAGTTCCTCACCTGGTATGACTCCTTATTCCAATTTATTCTACTTCCAGAACCACATTTTTGCTACTTTTGCATCGACCAAACTCTTCCTTATGAGCCAGAGGTGAACCAGATCTTTTGACTGAAGGCATATCTGGCTCCTCTTCACCTTTGAGTGTAGTAGACCCATCTTGTACTCGTAAGCCCCTAGATAGTGTAGGATCCTTCCTCTTGGTGCTAGAAGTCACCAACTTCCATCCTTTCACTTCTCCAGAGGTTGCACTTGCCTTAGGACTAGGTATGGATGCTGTGCACCCTTTTATCTCCTCTTATCTCATTCTTACCTGACAGCAGCAGGCACCTGTAAGTTTCTCAGAGGTTACACAGCCATTATCACTGATCCTGGGTCTTGTCCCCAGACTGCCCACAAGCTCCTTAAGCAGAACTGGCATGTCTGCAGCTGCCTCTCTTAGCTGTGTTCATGAGAGTCCCCAGTCACTGAAACCCTGCAGAGTAGCTAAAGGAACACAGAGTACCAACAGCTTGGACCAGTTCAGAGAAAACCAAGCCCCTTGAAGCTTTGTAGAAGTGAAATATGTTAGATAACTGCAAATACATGGAAAAGCCTAAGCAGTCTCTGTGTAGATAAGCTCTGAATTTGGAAAGGAAACATTTGCTGTCATGTTTTCTTATGACTGTTTTCCTAGACCAACCACACTGCAAATCTGAATTTAAACTGAATCTATACCAAATATGCTAAATTAAAAGGCTGTTTCTTATGGCCATGTGTTCGCAATTTTATGATACTGGTAACAAGACTTTGCCCAAAGCCTGACCTATTCATTGTATTGACCAGATGCTTCAGGTTCTACATGCTGGCATTACAGACATCCAGAAATTTTGGACTATGGCATGTGGCTTTCTGACACACTATCTCAAAGACTTTTCTTTGTGGCCTTATATTTCATGGCATCCCTTGATGGCAAAGTTATAGTTTGATACTTACCACATGTGCAGACCTGGAGTTTGACTAGTTATCTGCATCTCAGGTTGTATAATGGAAGGTTTTGTAGGTACTCAAACTGTGATCACTGAAAGATAAAAGAAAGCAGTCATGAGATCAGGCACAGGTCTACAAAAAATCTTGTCTGTAAGACTGAGTGGCCTCAAACGTCAAAGCCCTTAAGCTTTGCAATGTTTTTGATTCCCAGTGATTGCATGTACACTGTTGTGTGGAGCATCCTATAGGCTTGCAGTCCAAATGATGTTCATCTGCATTGCTGTAGTGCAGGATGTCCTCATGGTCGGCAAAGTTTTTTTGCTAAACGGAAACGCTGGGTATAAACTGTGCTTAAAGTGTCCCCTAGAGCTTACTTGCCCTGTGGACAGTGTAAAGTATCTTTCTATCTGACCTATTCTTGGGATAGACATGACAGACAATATTGAAACTGCAGGTATAGTGCAGATGAAACATCTCTAATCAAGACGTCTAGCAGCAGAATTTTCTTACGTGTTTTTTTGCAGTTCATTCATTAGGATACTTGCACAGATGGGAGAAATTTAAACAATATAGTCTGAAGAATGTAAATATGCTCAGGGCAAATACAAACCTGTGGAGACCTATAAAGGGAAATCACTACATTCTCAGCCTCCATTTTATTCATGTTTTGTTTACTATACAAACATGGAGAGGCAGAGGTGATGAGGCATTTGCTCAGGAATTATTCAGCACCATCTGGCATCTTGAAGTAATTAGTCTGCACTGTATCTCCTTTGGAAACCATAGCAACTCTACAATAACTTAATTGTGTTCTCTGATGATGGCATAATAAATAATAAGTGTCACTGCTATAATATACTAATTAATGCATTTTCAACTACCCAGCTGCTGTATACAAGCATCCTGACTATTATGGGTTTCTTGGTAAGAAGTGTTTGCAAAACAGAAAAAGAAAAGGATTCAAAAAGAGCATAATTTTGCATGACCTCACTCCTAGATAAATTCAAGGAGGAAATGGTATATGATTTAATTGATTAAGAATTGCTGGAATCAGTCAGTCAGTCAACATGGTATATGGGAAATACATCAGCTTTGTCAAACAAATCTAATTGCATTTCTTAAGAGCCTAAGCTTTTATGATTATAAATAACTAAGGACATAATCCACATGGCTCTATAAGGTATTTGATGTACTGCAACATGACAAAGTATGACTAGAAATCAGTATTACACAGTATCAACAAGGTGCATAAAAAATCAGGAAAGGGCTAACAAATGGGCAAGGGGACATGACAGGGTTTGTGTGGAAACCAAACCTCAAAATCACAGTTCAACTTTGCAAAATGTAGTCTTTTACATCTAGAAACAATGAATACAACCTATTCAGCCAAAACATATGAATCAGAAGTAGTGAATATGAAAAATATCTCTGAGTAACACTAGATTCGGAAATTCATCAAGATCTTTGGGAAAAGAATACCAACTAGTGGATCCAGTAGCAATAAACATGGAGTTAGAATATGGCTAGCAAAGATCAGGTGTGTGCTTGTATGCATTGCAGTCTTGTTTCCAAAGCAGGCAAGAGTGCAAGAAATTATTTATGATTGGAGGAGATACTCAAGCAGAAAAATGTGGCCATGCTGCAGCCCTGGCCATGGCATTAGCCAGTGTTTGTTTGTCAAGCCAGCAGTGGGAAGTCATAAAACCCCAGTAGCACAGTGCAAATGTTCACAGCTGAAAGACAAGGGTTATTTGCTCCATGTTTTCCTCGACTGCTTCCAGAACCTGTGCTCATACTTTAGCATAAGGCTGCCCTACAGAATGAGCGCTGGCCAGCTTGCTCAAAACTAGCCCAGGGATCTCTAAACAGGCCCAGTGTCATGTTATTTAGACGTGACAATTTTGTGTCCAGCTCAATTCAGACACCATGAAATATGCGAAACTGAAGCCAAACACATATTAATGTCCTAAAATCAAGTTGAATATTTTGCAGGAACACCCAGATTACTGGGCTCAGTCCAGGAGATGGTAGTAATATAATGGCTTATAATATAAAGAGGATGTGACAAGAAAGGATCATATGGCCCCAATCAGTGAGCACTGACCTACAATCTAAAAAAATATAGAGTCATCTCATTCCCAGACTGTGCTTACTACCATTACACTGTCACACTGTGAGAAAACAGCAGGGTGATCCTCCAGTCCCAGAACAGTACAAGATTCGGAAATACCGCGTTTTCATTAAGACTCAATTTAACTAGTCAGACACATTTTAAAATCAGATATTTGTCAGTAAGACCCAAATTTCTTTATAAAGGAAATTTCTAGGGGAAAAAAGTGGAATTTATCCAACTGAATGTTACTTACTGAAAGCTAACTGGGTGCCATTGTCATGCATCCAGAATGTCAACACAGATATCTGTCTCCCTAGTGACAATCATATTCATTTCATTTCATAGTGATAGGAGAAGGAATAATAGGTGTGATTTGAAAGAGGGGAAATTTAGGTTAGATATAAGGAGGAAATTCTTTACTATGAAGAAGATGAGGCACTGGAATAGGTTGCCCAGGGAGGCTATGGATATTCTGGACATTCCAACCCTGTCAGTGTTCAAGGACAGGTTGGATAAGCCCTTGAGCAACCTGGTCGAGTGGGAGATGTCCCTGTCCATGGCAGCAGATGGGGTTGGACTGGGTGTTCTTTAAGTCCCGTCCAACCCTTCAGCATTCTGTGAATTCTATGATTACGTAAAACACCGGCACCAAACAGCCAGTTTATTCTCTCATCCCCCCTGGCCTGTTGGTTATGTTAGCTTTGACCCACCTTCCTTTCCTAACACAGGTATGACTGTGTTGATTTTCCAGCTCCTTAAGAAGGAATGTACATAGTGAAATCCAATGCAAGTAAACACACTTGTATTCAAAGTGGTAACTGAAATATCTCATAATCTTATTATTACAGTACTCAGCCCCATCCTAGCTTAGGCCAAAACTGTACCTAGATCCCTCACAACAGAACTAGCTTGTTTTATAAAAACAAGAAGTATAAATGGTGAGTTATAAGTAATTGTAGAAGAAAAGTACTGAAGATAATATCGCATACATTAAAAAAAAAAAAAAAAAACAGAAAAAACAAAAACAAAGTGGTTCAAAAGAATAATTACAGGCCAAAATATATTGATACACTAGAAAAAAAAGTTGCCAAGCATATACAGGGGACTTTCAGAAAGAGCAAATATTCACAAGACAATTTTGAATTATGCTCCTATTCATCATGACTCATATTTGACTCATGGTATGTGAAATCAATTTCAGTCACAGGCATAAGCACAAATACTTTTCTCTTTGTGAAGCAAAGAGTTGTTTTGACTGGTTATTTGCTCTGCCTCAGACGACCATTCCCAAATATCTAGGGAAAACAAAATCCCACAATATCAAATTCTGCTGAACTCTGCCCCATTCCAGCTCACCGAAAGAAACACGGGAGTGACTGCGCAGTTTCCTCCCTTTCTCTGGCGGGCAACCCCTCCTTTAGGGACAGGTCATGGCATCTGCTCGGGCTGGATCCGGTGGCAGTAGCGGGGAGCGGTNCGTCCCGGGGCCGCGCCCGCCGCGGGGCCGCGCACCTGGCCAGCAGGACAGCCCGCAGCGCCGCGGCAAGAGCCCGCGGGAAAAACACGCGTCTTCTCTCTCACAAGGTGACGGGCTTGGACAAAATTCTGTAGCTTTGCATCCGCTCCTGTGAAAAGCAGATGATTGTGCAATAGTTCGTGCAGCCAAGTCAATAGAAATTTGTTCATTTATTTCGGTATTTTAAAATACTGAAACAGCTAAAGGACTGCTATTACCTTCGGTTGAACCAATTTCAACCCAGAGCTAGAAGGAATGTGCTATAGACCCGTGTAACTGAAGCAGAATTCAATACTGTATGTATTTTTTCCTGATTCTATTATATGAGCATAATTCATTGTTCATTTTCAGATATACTGGGAGTTAAGCATAAAAATAACAGTAACTGTGTCTTGTAATGTGCAGAGTGGGAGGAAAAGGGGAACTTTGAAACAATTTTAGAATTAATAAGTGTGCTATTCTAGGCACTGCTATTTAATACTAACTTCACAGAAAACTTTGAAAATGTTTAAATGTGTTCTGTTAGATGAACAATGCTAACTGCACAAAGTATCTTATGTTCTTTTCAGAACAAGGAAAGGAGATTGATCCATTTCCTCTCCTTTCCCCTCCTTCCCCAAGTCTCTCCTTTTATTCCTCCATCCCCACATTTCTGTGACTTGCATTTTCACGTGACAGTAACTCTTACCCTCACATCCCCAGTACACTAAGCTTGTGGGCAGCAATCTAGCAATCACTACTACAGCCTGCTGGGGCTTTGTCCTTACAAGACATTTATGGATATGTGCCAGAGAGTTAACATTAGTTCCAGATGAAACCCAGCCTGAACAGTCAATGGATCTCACCCCTCATAATAAGTCCAAGTGAGATACTTCAGCAGCTTGACTTGACAGGCATCATCAATCTCAATGCAGAAAACACTTCAGATCATTTACTGCTTAGACAGGTTGAGAGCCTTCTCCATGATTCTAGTTAATCCACAGAATCACTTAGGTAAATTTAGCTTCATTTCCAAGAATAGATGGATATATGCTGGTTTTCCTGCCTCAGATGTGGTAACATCAAAAAGGAAAAATGTTTTGGGCTGATTAAAGTAGTGGTGCTCTAACAAACTCAAATATCTCATCTGGATCTGCAAGGAAAGTGTGCAGCGCCAGGAATTTTCATTACTTTCACCATGAAGACTCACACTCCATGAGACAGCCTTGGCTCTCCAGCTCTCAAAAAGCTTGCTACCCTTGCTGTCATCGTCCCTCCTCCCACAAGGTAACATCTGCCAGCATGAGTTAATGCCATTTAGCAATACCTGTCATTCTCTAAAGAAGCACTACCTTCGTGAAAGGTTTCAGCCTGACACCCCAGGCAGTCTGCAGAGGTCTGCCTGAGGACAGAGCTGTCACTCACCTCCCATTCTCCTAGATCTCAGTCCTGCATTCTGCTTCCTGAGGTCCTGCCACAGCCTCCCTAGGAACAGAGCATCTGTCACAGCCTACTTGGGCAGCAGCATGTCCTTGCCCCACGCTCCTGTGGAGGGCTTGTTCTGAGCTCTGCACTGGGCTGTGCAATCTGCTGCATTGCCTTGATGCAGAGCAATGGGGAAATTCTTCCAGACCACGCTTCAAGGCTTCATTCTGATCTTTGTTTTTCCTAGACCAAAATCACAAGCAATTTCCACAGCCCCATTAGGCAAGGTATTTCAGAAAACACTGACAACCTACATGATATGATTATTGTAATAACGAGGTCTTTCATCGGGAAAGTCTATGAATAATTACTTATAATTAAGTAGTTCAAAGATGAAGTAAACCATTCAACAGTGCTTGAGTCCTGCATTACAGACTGTAATAATTTTTCTGTTAGTGTAAATGCTGAGCAAGAAACTGTAATCAATGAAAACATTATTAAAGACTTGTGTCTCTGCTTACTAGGAAACAAATTGAATTTTTTTTCCTTGGTTTTTTTTTCCTTATTTCTTCTTGCAGTATTCGACAGTAGTTGTCCTTAGCCAATGACTCATTCTGACTGCAGCACTATCTGAAAACAGGAATGAAGCAATAAGTACAATAGGAAAAGAAAGGAAAAGAAGAAGAAAGATGGGCTACGTACAGAAAGTCATTGACTCTCTCCATTAAGAAAACTTAAGAGGAAATTTTTTCTAGAAAAATCTGAGCCAAAGATATTAGAGACAAAAAGCTTATTTTAGAGAGCTTTACAATCTGTGGACTGTCATTACTTTTGCCACATATAATTCAACCTTTCAGATTTATAAAGTCGGCATGCTATGCCTTATTCTGTGATCAGATACCCCGGAACTGTTTAGGGGGTATCTGATGGCAAAATCAATGTAACAAATATGGTTTTGATTACATGTAGAAAAATAATACAAAAAACTATAAATATTAGCATAGAATTCATAGTATTCAAAAACTGAATATTCATATATAAATAGACAAAGTTCTTCTTGGACCCAATTGCTCACACACTGCACAAGAAAGGGAACCAGAGCACACAAAGGATTCTGGCAACATTACAGGCAATAAAATTATGCATGGAGAAGCAGTGGCTCGGTCATTATTTATTTGATAAATGCTGAGCAATAAGACAATCTGGCTTAAAAATTTAGGAGGTAAAATGCATTTAAAGTTTTTGCAGTGGACTTGTGAATTTTTTTTTAAAAATTTTACTTGTTTGGTTTTTTTTCCCAGAAAGAGAATTTTAATCTTATTAATAATACCAGAAAGGTGTATATGGAATAATTCCAGGAAGGAAATCTTTGTTGAGATTCTACAAATATATGTTAAGATGTCATATGTAGCCATGAGAGACAGAAGCTTTTGTAGTAGCTTAGATATTTCAAATTCAGTTAAGAATCCAGGTCTTAATATGCCTGGGATATGAGATAATAAGAGCAGGTTTTCATTGCTACATCCACAGTGAGTAAAATAGAAAAAATGTAAGTTAGACTATATATTATACTTCCTAGAGAAAAACCTTAATTACAAATTGCAATAGCAGCAAATGTAAGAAGAAATTTTTTAAATGCATCAACAATATTAAGGATCATTTGAAAAAATTTAAAATCACAAGTTTGTGAAGAAGAAACATGTAAAAAAACTGCTTGCCCAGAAACAAAAACAAGCAAACAAAAATTACTGTGGTAATTCAACCACAGTAAGTAGTACTTCCTGAAAAAATTTCCTATTTTTATGAGGTTTTAAAATTTTATGATAACAACAATTATAAATATAGGAATTTTGGTAGAGGCCTACCAAGAAACCAAAACATAAAAAAGGGAAAAGAGACAAAACAAAAAACAAAAATAAAAAAAATAATAAAGAGGTAGAGCTAACTTGTAAACAGAAGTCTCAGACTTTATGACAATATTCCTCCAACAGTATGTCTCCCTATTTTGTACTTTCACAGCATTCCAGTAACTACTGCCATAGGAGATACTGAATACCCCACATTATTTTTTCACTACTATGAATTGACAGAAACAGAGCTGTTTTTCTGAAGCAGAAACTAAACACCTCGATAGCATGCAAGTGCCTACTTGCTCAAGCCTGTAAGTACAAGCATAATGTTGGTCATTATGGGGGAGTCCCTCCGACTCTAAGAAAGCAAATCATATTTGTATCTGTATTTGTAGAATAAAGGCTGCAAGTTGCCATTGATGCAGAAGAAAAAAATACTTGTATGGTAGGTGGAAGAAATGATGAATTGTATCACACGGTTCTCAGGCATGAGACTGCAAGAAATATTGCACCTTTCTTTCCTTCCCTTTACTTGAGTATATACTTTGCCACCTGTAGTTATATACAAACACCAACTTGGAGGCAGGTTTTTCAGTTTCGGATATATTCACACATCTCTGAAGCTATCAGTCATCTGCAATACCTGGGCATAGCCTAAGGTGGAATACAGGATATGAGACTGAGATCAGTCTCATAGGATATGAGACTGAGACCCATATGAGACTACAACACTCACTGCTGAAGGAGACACCGAGGAAAGTCTAGCAGAAAAATGAATAAAACCTTATCCATATCTGCACTTACAAAAATAAGGTGCTTAACAGATGGACTAATGAAGACAGGATCCACTGCAATGCTGAGCAGCAAGTCACCCATATCACAGTCTCCTCCTTGTTTTAACAGTAAGATGGACCCCCACTTCTGGCAAGCAAACCCCATTGCCACAAGGTTTGTGAATCATTCCTAATGCAAAGCTCTCTGGCAATGCTAATATGATAGCCAGTGTTCCGTTGGCAGAGCTGGCTGACTGCACAATAGAAACCTGTGTACAGAGGCCACCTCTGGTTTTATAAGCAGAAACACCTTTATAGAAAGCAAAAATACTTGTAATGCTTGTCAACATCTTTTACGTGTCCTTCAATATTTTTTCAGCTCCATGAGTCCACAAGTGACTGAGCTTCTTTCCTGGGTTTAATTCATATTCTGTGTATTGAAACAGCCAATCTAAAGTTAAAAATGTGTCTCTAAGTGACATGTTCTAAATCCCATCCTCAGGCAAACAACAATTTGTAATTCCTGTTTACCACTTTCACATTTTAAGCCAGTCACGTTTAATTAAAACTGCAGAAGTAGGCTATTTGTTGTAAATCCTAGTATGGCAAATACATCAACACCACTTTAAAAAATAAATAACTCAATGCTACTTTTACTTAACCAAGTTTTCAAGCACATCATGCGTGATTACTTGAGGTCCTCCAAAATTACTCTTTGAGGTCCTCCAGAGATTAAAAGAATGTTTTAGGATTCTTGCAATCAGGAAAAAGAAATCCAGTAGTGACACACAAAAAAAATATGTTTCATTCCCTCTGCAGTCAAATTTACAGTATAATACAGTAAAATTTGAACACGCAAGTTAGAAAATGAA